>KZ652154.1:189902-207373 GCA_001010745.2 Gerris buenoi
CTTTTATATGCAATATTTAAACGTCGGAAAATTCTTCGAACATGACGCGGTCACCACCGGAAGACCTAGAACTTAATTATGACACTAACCGCGGAAGCCTACGCAGTAAGATTACTAAGATAGATATAATTTTTATGATAATGTTAGTATTGGCTGTTTTCTATTCAACAATCAAAACAATCAAAATTGTTGTATTCAAAACGATCTTCAAAAAGATTTCTCACTTTTCTTTAATATTTTTTCTTTTTATTTAATGTGAGGTAAGCGGGGAGGGGGGAGGGGGGGTAAATACAACAAATATTTTTATAGTGTTTTTTTTTTTCTTATTTAGAAAAATATAATTTTTTACAAAGAATGACTTTTTTTCATAAAATTAAAAACTAGGCCAGTTCCCTCGTGTGCGATTTTAAAAAATTGCAATTTTTAAGAACAGGTTACATGGTAGAACATTGTTAATACGATAAATCTTCATTTGANTAGGCCAGTTCCCTCGTGTGCGATTTTAAAAAATTGCAATTTTTAAGAACAGGTTACATGGTAGAACATTGTTAATACGATAAATCTTCATTTGAAGACATGCAGGAGGAATGATCAAGAATGACTTTTTGTCGAAAAATGAAATTTTTTGGTCACTTCACGTATCGTCAAGTCGATCCTGGGACATACTGTATTTAAATAGATATTTACGGTTTAAATAATAAGTTTTATGCATGGAGCTTCATTACACAGGAATGATGTTATGTACTAATTACATTATAATAAATTAAAACGTTCGTTATTAGCATAGTAAAAACTAAACTGATCTATTTATTGTGTCACAACAAAACATTTGACATTATGTTGTCATAGTAACAATAGAAATTGAAAAATAGTAAACAAATAAACAAAAGACATAACAGATTGCTTAGTTGTAGCGTTTTCGACTGGCGTGCAGGAAGTCACTGGTTCGATCCCAGCTTAAAGCTCATCAATTTTTAACGTTATAATTCATTTAGAGTCGCCGTCGCCGGGACACTACTCGATTATATAAATGATATATGTGTAATCAGCTCGACGTACCCTTTAATATTATACCCCACACGGTAGTGTGGGAGTAAATTTAAGTTTTTTAAACTTAAGTTTGTTTAGCCTTATTGTTATTGAAAACTATTTTTTTCAAGTCGCTATATTTTTAAAATGTGTGGGTAGGAACTACACCCATATATGCTATTTCAAAGTGATCGAGAAAGGTTTAGCCGTGAGAGCAGGCGACAGATGGACGGACAGATATAGACACACACAGGAAAATATAAGGGTCCTTGGTTTTGCCTACGGACCCTAAAAAACTACTACGACAACCTCTGTATGTAAATTCTAATTAATATATAGCCAATCATCAGGTTAATATATTAGAAGTTAAGAAGTTACCTAATTATTAGAAATAAATAGCAAAAAACCTACGTGGGGGGAAAAAAAACCTTAAATATACAAGGGAACTCATATTTTTGGGCCCAAATGGCAATATGAAAGAAGTAAATAAAAATTGTCTTAGCATGGAGAATATTGTAGGTCTTTAAAATATATATGTTTAGGAGTACTATAACCCCTGCACTGAGGTCAAAGTTTTTAATAATTGCATCATTCCATGCAATTATTAAAACCTTTGGCCTATCATATGCAGCAGTCAAACGCAGGTTGCAAGGTTTTGTGTACTTCTTAAATGTGACTCAAAGATCTATGGAGATTACATAAGTCAGATGCACAGACCGGAGATCTATCTGTTCAAGAATGATGCCAGTAATAAGAGATTTTAGAGGCAACATTTAAATTAAAGCGGCAGAGGACAGGAATGATGGTGATGAGTGATGATTGATGATCATCAGTGATGACTCATCACTGACTGGTACTCAAAGGATGGAGTCAGGGAAAGAGGCAAGCAGGCGAAAAGATAAGTAGACAACATCACCAACTTTTACAGGTTGTTTTGGCATCGTTCAGCATGTACCAAGGCCATAGATGAGTTGCAAAATCTCATCTATGGGTCAGTACAACTACAATACTCTTAAATTAAATAATTTTTCATAGATGGGCTGCAAAAATATACTTAAGTAAAAAAGGAAATATTTAAATGTTGTTTTTAAAAAAATAAAGGACGAACTGCATTTTTTTAAATTTAGTCTTTCAATTTTCTTCTACGTGGTCTATAGGGTATATTATAAAATACAACGCATTGCTTTTATATGCAATATTTCACCTCCTCCTGAGGCATCTTCATTCCTTTAATTTCGTTTCCCTGTTTATTTATTATGCCTCAAGAGAAGGTGAGATATTGCATATAAAAGCAATGGATTGTATTTTAGAATATACCCTATAGACCATATAGAAGAAAATTAAAGGACTATTAAAAAAAGTCCCTATCATGCAGCATGACTTAATGAGCTAATTTTCGAGTACAGTAATTGTTGTTATGTACACTTTTGTTATATTTGTTTGATATAAGAGGAGAGTAAAATGAAACAAATACGATGTACTGCCATTTTTTACCCTGAATTGTCAAAATTTGACATCTAACTGGACTCCAAAAATTCTGGCCAACGAAATCATCCTTTGATTGGATTTTTAAGTGCATCCTAGTTGGGAATATCGTCTGGAGTGACACATATTTATATAATATATTATATTAAAAAGGTGTCACTCTAGACGATATTATCTATATATGTTATATATTATATACATAAATACATATTTACATACATACATAAATAAAAAAGTATTAAATTTCAAGAATCGATTAATAATGATCTAAAACGGTTTGCCATAGAGAAAATTTTCAAAAATTAAATTAAATTTTCAAAAATAATTCAAATGGGTTAGAGACTAGGATTATGTAAAATTTAGTGTTAAAGGTATTAGTCCAAGGAATATACCCATATTACCTTACAAAAGGTCAAGTAGTTCTAAACTTTACGTTTCCTCTTCTTCTTCGATGGTATTTAGGAAAAATGCTGTTTTACTTAAAAGATACGAAATCTCGATTTCAACAAAATTATCTATTTTTGGTGATTATAAAACGATTTGAGTTGTTTTAACTGGATATCTGTCTGTCTGTTTGATTTTGTCAGGCATAACTCACACGGTTTTCAAGCTAGAGAGTTAAAATTTGGTACAAAAATTGGTCCTTACAAAATCAAGAGTTTGATTATGAAGTTGACGTTTGATTATAGTTTTTCCGTCGCATTTTGGAAATTTTGGGAGTTATGCTGCCCGGAAAATCATATGTGACATCATTAACTCATTTCGCTGAGTCAGCAAAAAAATCGTAAAAAAAAAAAAACGAAACACTTTCAATTACGCTAAAAGTTGAACCAGTTATAGACCTTTTTGTAAGAAATACATTTCGACTGAATTTTGTTTTGATATCTACCGCCATTTTGAAAATATCGACTTTTGAACTTTGAAAATTTAACGCTAAATAATATCTGAACTATTTCACCAATTGAGCTAATATTTGTACCAATGATAACTTTTCTATAAGATAAATAAGTCCTTCATATTTTATCTTAAATTTGCTGTCATTTTGAAAAATCGGCATTTGATTAATTATTAAAAAAGAAAGTTTGTTTACATTTTTAAATACCTCACTATAACGTCTTTATACTTGACTTCATTTTATACGGACAGACAGAATTGTAATTAACACATTAAATAACAATTTTTTTTTATTCGGTTTATGTTTGGTGAGGAGAAGATCCGAGACGCACAACGTCTGATTTTTTAAAATGTTTTAATATAGATCAATCCCGTGGCTGCTAAAAGTTTTAGTAAACTAAAACTGCATGAGAAGAATTCTCAACATACATTGACAGAAAAGATAACTAACGAAGAACTCCAGAGGAATTCCGGAAAAAAATCCAATAAGGGAGACAAATAACGTACAAGCAAGGATTGTTGGATCGGACCCTCCCTCAAAAAGGCTTAAAATAACATAAAACCTAGAACAACAACTGTGAGGAATGAAATAAAAGAAGAATGATAAGAGCTGGAAAGAATGGAAAAACATGGCCCAAAATTGCAAGGGAAAATATCCTTTGTTCCAGCTCTACGTACCCCATGGGATTGCAGTTAATTAATCAAAGTAAGCTCAGTTTCCTACTTCTTAGTTTCTCTTACCTAGTCGTCTTTCTTTAACCTCTGACATTTAGAATGATTATAATAATTTATAAATAGCCTTTATTAAATATATTTACATGACAAATAATATACATTTTTAACATAGTGAAATAATTTATTACTTACATTATAACTATTATTGCTATTAAGTTAAAATTTCATTTATTCATTAGTTTTTAATTTCTGTCGTGAGAGACGGCGTGGTCGTGTGGATTAAATTACTCACATCACTGAATAAAGGGTGGTGACGAGGTCGTGGGTTCGATCCCAATGTCGTGATGCTCTGATTCATATGGTTCACTGATGATCACATCATACTCGCTTGATGTACAGAGGTATGATGTTTCAAGTGGTTGGAACTCTTTACCACGGGACTAGTAAAACGGGACCAAAAGATGGCCTCATTGCTAATGTTCAAACCTAGTGCTGTGTTACGTCTTACCCGTCAAATACTAGTACTAGGGCCTTAATAATACTTCTACTCGGTTCCGAACCCAAAAACAAGGACTCCTATACTATACATTCCCCAACTTGTCCGTCTATAACTTACCAGATCTCCAAAAGTACCCAACGCAAATATATGAAAAAGCAGTTATCTCGACATACCGTCTAAATTTCTTTGTAATCAGATGAGTACTTTTAAAGATATAGGTATTATACATTGTCTTGTCACATATGGAAGAGAAAAATATGACGTAGGTTAATACTTATATGGGATAATTATGACCTACCATCTTAGTTTCATTAAAAATCGGACAAATATTTTTTAAGAGATGTTGCTTTACAGACAGCTATTCTTATTCCAATATTTTTAATAGAAATTTCAACAAAAAATGAACTAACTGAAAAATTACTACTTATAGAAATGCAGTCGGGAATACATAATCTGTAACAATTCCAACATTCTAGGTAGTCGGGAAGTGGGTCATCTTTTGATTACAAGATTTGGTGACAAGGGAAATTAAATAAAGAGTGTAAACAAGTTAAAAAAATAAAATAAATAAAATAAAATAAAAGTAAAATAAGAAAGAAGTCAATACAGTATAATTTTTGTTATGTTTATATTGTTACATATTTTAGAAAAAGAAAAAGAAGGTATTTTATACTCAACACTGTATAATTTTTGTTATGTTTATATTGTTACATATATTAATAGAGGTAATTTTTATTATGTGAATGTCAAAAGATAAGGAGAGATGAATATGCCAGGGAACCTAAGAAATATGAGATATGACTTACTTTGATTAATTACCTTTAATCTCTTGGGGGAAGTAGGACTGGAAACAAAGGACATTTTCCCTTGCGATGTTTTCAATTCTTTGCAGGACTTCCTATTACTTATATTTCATTCTCTACCGTCCTCCTCCAAGTTGTTCTCGGTCACAGGTTATTATAAGAACCTTCTGAGGGAGAGTCCAATCCAGCCATACTTCCTTGTATATAATCTTGTATTTGTCTTACCTATTGGATTTTTTCTGCACGTCCTCCAGAGATTTTCATTAGAAATCTTCCCTGCACAATAAACGTTGAGAATTATTGGCAGTCAATTTCGCTAAATACTTCTCTGTGACGGCAGTTGCTCTAAATGTTTGGCATCGGTATAGCAGATCTAATTTTGCATAGCTTCCAAAGATTCGTAGCTTTGCATTTTTTTATGCAAAGCTACGAGTTTCTCTTACCTAGTCGTCTTTCTTTAACCTCTGACATTTAGAATGATTATAATAATTTATAAATAGCCTTTATTAAATATATTTACATGACAAATAATATACATTTTTAACATAGTGAAATAATTTATTACTTACATTATAACTATTATTGCTATTAAGTTAAAATTTCATTTATTCATTAGTTTTTAATTTCTGTCGTGAGAGACGGCGTGGTCGTGTGGATTAAATTACTCACATCACTGAATAAAGGGTGGTGACGAGGTCGTGGGTTCGATCCCAATGTCGTGATGCTCTGATTCATATGGTTCACTGATGATCACATCATACTCGCTTGATGTACAGAGGTATGATGTTTCAAGTGGTTGGAACTCTTTACCACGGGACTAGTAAAACGGGACCAAAAGATGGCCTCATTGCTAATGTTCAAACCTAGTGCTGTGTTACGTCTTACCCGTCAAATACTAGTACTAGGGCCTTAATAATACTTCTACTCGGTTCNGTTGAGAATTATTGGCAGTCAATTTCGCTAAATACTTCTCTGTGACGGCAGTTGCTCTAACTGTTTGACATCGGTATAGCAGATCTAATTTTGCATAGCTTCCAAAGATTCGTAGCTTTGCATTTTTTTATGCAAAGCTACGATAGGGACCGAGACCTCTATATTGGCCTAGATTAAGCAAAACCAAAACATTCTTAAGCTTCCTTTTTTCGCCGCGCCGTTTTCTCTACTATGTACGTCTTCATTCGTCTCACCTTCTTATGAAATCAAACTTCCGAGTTATTGGAACTGTTTAACCTCTTCTATAATTTTACCGTTGGCACAAGATCCTCGTTATCTTTCATTCCTTTATATCTGCTGTCCTTTCGTATCTGACAAATTTAATACGAGAATGGATTGTTAAAGGCACGAACGAGTTAATAAGGCACAGGAAAGTTTGTTCTTTACAACTGTAAGGTAAGCTTACTTTCATCATGCTGTTACTATATTACTTCTATGACATTATTTAATAATTATTATACATTTTTGCTCTACCCGAAAAATATATAATCTTTAGGGTAGATTTTGAACCTTTATTCCACTAAAAATTTAAATGAATGTAAATTAACATTAAATTTTATTGCGTTTAATAATTTCAATTTCTATAATATTCTTCTTATCTGACCTGGAGAAGTTTACGAGTTGTTGTAAAGTCTTTTCTGTTGTTGCAAACGACGAGATGCATTTACTTTTATATACATTTATACAACTAAATAAAAGTAATCAATATAACGTAAAAAAAAACTTTACGGAAACTCTTTTATTCGCTACATTGTATACAAGTTGAAAAAAGAAATAATGATACTTTTTCTTTCCTTGTGACTATGTATTTAGATTTATCTTTAAATAGAATCTGAGTTTGTGAAAAAGGAAACTTTTTAGCTTTCAATTTCAAAAGAGACTTGCTTTTTATTAAAATAAAATAGATTTGTTATAGAACATTGACACGCCGTATGTTAGGATTGTTTACAGAGAACATGTCTGTAATAGAAAATTGAAAATGTTAAATTATAACTTTCAATTAGGTTCTTGACGTTGTGACTCATTGAAAAAAATGTTTTATATTCATTATCTAAATAATTCCCTTTATTCATAATAAAGTTTAATTTTTCATTTTTACGTTTTAGGTAGTATTCACACTACGTAAAGTTTAAATTTTTAATTTAAATAAAATTATAATTATTATTAACAATGGGAGAAAGACAGAGAAAAATAAACTCCAGCACCGGGGCTTGAACCACGGGCCTCTATATATATACTAGAAATATAGAGACAATATATAGTGTTAGTAGAGCGCTATACTGGCAATATAGAGACCCGTGGTTCAAGTCCCGGCGCTGGAAACTATTTATGGAAATATTTTGAGACTTTGATATTCAAGAATTCCAAGACATCAGGGAAAATTTTTGGTTCCGTCTCTATTTGTCCGTCTTTTGCTCAATTTTTGGGAACCAACATAAAAACTCCGCATCCGATTTTAATAAAAAATGTATAGTAGGTCATAATTAGCACATTTTTGGTCCCATATGAAAAGTTTCAACCTTCTGCACTCATTTGTTTCTCTTTCACATAGGCACAAACATACAATTGTTTTCAACTATAGCTAGAAAAATACTTTATCTGATTTGTTTGAAACGTTTATCGAAAGTAACCCGCAGATAGCCTCAGCTTTATTTGATCCCTCTGCGCTCTTAACTTTAACTTTAGCTAAATTGATACTTTAATTCATGTAAAAAATCAAAACTATTTGACAGTTTAAAAAACTGGAGAAACAGTTAAACAAATTAGATAGCAATGGCCTGTAAACTTTCATTTCTATAGTAAATTGTGATAATATAACAATATTTCATTGCATAAAATAAACCGTGTTTATTACATATTTTAATCCCACCAAAAAACTTATAAATTTATAAACATTATAGTATGTTTACAAAAATCTCGCTCAATACTCAAAAATGATCGACCACGCTTCTTCCAATATAAAATTCTAACTATGAGAGTAAATTAATACTTTAGTTGGAAGTTCTCTACTAGATGGCGCTAGCAGTGCAAGTTATATTTCAATTTCTGTTTAAGTTTGTAATGAAATCTCATATCAAATTACTATTTTATATCTAAGTATCTTTTATAAGATAATAGAGGTGGATCCAAAGTGCCTTGGTTATATTATTGATTATTTTCTCATTAGTTGTCTTCACTATAATTAGAAAGTTCGAGATGCCTTGCAGTTATGTTCTATCAACTAATACCCTATACCAGTTGTTTCTGTGAACATTAAACCTCGCTTTCAAAAAATAAAAAAAACCATACAGGGTGTCCCAAAAAAGCGTAGCACGCTCTTCAGAACAGGATTCTACGTGTGAAAATAAGTCGAAAATGATCAGTAAATTTTTGATTTCTGCTTAGTTTAGCAGTAATCCGCCATATTGTATTTCTTTGGAAAAAAATTATATAAAGAACCCTTCAAGATATGTTTATAAAACTTGACAATGTCTTACTAACCCCGATATCTAACACTTCCAAAAATATCAAGCTTCTCAAATTTATCAAATTTCAAAATGGCGGCCATTTAAAATTTTAAAAGTTGAATTCCATGGAAGCCAGTAGGTATGAAGAAATTTTTTAAGAGAAATAAGCTGTAGAACTTTTTAATGCCAATCTAACGATACCTTAATTGTTCAAATCAATTCATAAATGAAGAAATTACGACTATTTTATTGTTTGTGGCGTACAAATTATTAGTACAATTCTTATAATTTGTTTAAAAAAAATCATCTTAACTATTTACATTACATTCTAAGTTGTATTTATTATCATTTTAAATTTTTTGGGAGGGGTGTTTTCTTTATTAGCACATTTAAAAGTGATGTTGAGTTACATTTTGAACATTTAAGGAATCGTAATTTCTTTATTTATTAACCGATTTCAACAATTAAGGTATCGTTAGATTTGGATTAAAGGGTTCTACAACTTTTGTGTCATGCAAAATTTCTTCATACCTACTGGTTTTCATCGAATTCAACATTTAAAATTTTAAATGGCCGCCATTTTGAGATTTGATAAATTTGAGAAGCTTGATATTTTTGGAAGTGTTAGATATCGGGGTTAGTAAGACATTGTCAAGTTTTATAAACATATCTTGAAGGGTTCTTTATATAATTTTTTTCCAAAGAAATACAATATGGCGGATTACTGCTAAACTAAGCAGAAATCAAAAAAAATTACTGATCATTTTCGACTTATTTTCACACGTAGAATCCTGTTCTGAAGAGCGTGCTACGCTTTTTTGGGACACCCTGTATGGTTTTTTTTATTTTTTGAAAGCGAGGTTTAATGTTCACAGAAACAACTGGTATAGGGTATTAGTTGATAGAACATAACTGCAAGGCATCTCGAACTTTCTAATTATAGTGAAGACAACTAATGAGAAAATAATCAATAATATAACCAAGGCACTTTGGATCCACCTCTATTATCTTATAAAAGATACTTAGATATAAAATAGTAATTTGATATGAGATTTCATTACAAACTTAAACAGAAATTGAAATATAACTTGCACTGCTAGCGCCATCTAGTAGAGAACTTCCAACTAAAGTATAAATTCACTCTCATAGTTAGAATTTTATATTGAAAGAAGCGTGGTCGATCATTTTTGAGTATTGAGCGAGATTTTTGTAAACATACTATAATGTTTATAAATTTATAAGTTTTTTGGTGGGATTAAAATATGTAATAAACACGGTTTATTTTATGCAATGAAATATTGTTATATTATCACAATTTACTATAGAAATGAAAGTTACGGTTGAAATCCCAATTTAATATCATAAAATAAATGTATAATACGATGTTGTTTTGTTTTTGTTTTTTTCTCTCCCGTACAGAGTTTATCATGATTTATAGTTATATGAGCTAGCAATATTATTTTGAAAGAATAATTGCGAATATGATATCATTTTTAGTCTTTGTTAAGAATTTTGAGTAAGAAAAATTACTTATAATAGGAAACGAATAAGGGAAGAGAAAATAGAAGCAATAAAAAATTCTTAAAAATAATCTTACAGGTAACAAGTTGGAAAGTTAAAGATTTCGTTTAATTAAAGTTTAAATAGACGATTCCCTAAATATTCTTTTAGAGGATAAAAAGATTAAAAATGAAAATTAAGTTGTCAAAAAAACTTTATATTCTTGAAAGAGAAAGTGAACCCTTCATTAAATGTTAATTTTCTAGAAAAGCTACAATCTAAGAATACATTAATGTCTAGTTAAATAAGAATTTGATGTCCAAAAACTAACAAATCTACTCTGTGTGGTGAGTAGCAAAGAATAAAACTTTATAGGTGGCCGGCGTGGTGAAGTGGTTAATGCCCTCGGCTTTGAAACCAAGGTCCAAAACTCCGACGTGAGTTCGAATCCCGGAGGGGTCACAGACATGTTTCACACTGATGATCTCATCGAGTAGATGAGTAAAGTGGTCAGATAAGCCCCGTCCTGTAATGACCTAATAAGCTGTCGAACGGGACTAAAACCCAAAAGAAAAAAAGAAAAAAAAAACTTTTAAATAATAGATTAACGAAAACGGTTGATTGAAAAATTAAAGCTAATGAAATTAAACTGTAGATTTGACATACAATTTGAATATGAAGAAAACATTAATTGACCATCACTAAAAATAATAATAATAGTTGGATCAGAACCAAGACCAAATTAAAAGATATCTGCAGAACTGTACTTGGCAACGATGGACCAATGGACTATCTATTGATGGACTGGGCATCTAGTATAAGATCCAAAGAGCGATGGTCATAGGAACTATTATATTAGTTGTCATTAACAGAGGAAAGGAAGAAGCGGAGACCAAGAAGAGTTGAAAATGTGAAAAATGCTTGCATAAGAGTCTGCAAGTCAGTGAGACATTTTTATGTAAATCACATCAGTATTTTCAAAGCTGTAGGTGTAAATAAATGTATGTTTTGCGAATGTGGAAGAAAAATGTGTTTGTTAGTGCTAGGCAGACTTAGTAGACTAGTAGTAGGTAGTTTGATTTAAGGTTAAAGTGTAGTGGAACAGCGCTGGGCTATAGGGCTAGAGTAGGGAGACCCGAAAGTAGCCGAACTACATGTCCTCGGTTACCTTCGAGTCCGTTTTTTTCTCTAGCCTAGTGCAACTAGGACTACCTCCTGCGAGTACCTATTTCCCTGGTACCAGTGGAACTCTTTTCGACTTTCTTCGCCCTGCAAAGCGCGGTAGGGCCCTACAGCTGGAGACTGGATTGCACACATCCTATAGCTTTTTAACTTCCTGTTACACATTTCTTAGTTTTTAAGTAACGTAACGCTTTTTGAAGTATGTTCTATAGCATAAACATGAAAATGTCAAAAATAGGTGAGGAAAGTTTGTCGAGTGTGCTGGAAGAGAGTAGATACGGATAGGTTGGAATGGAAAATTTTATTTGCTAGAAGTAAAACATTTATAACAGTTATATGTCGGACCAATGAGCTTAATTTATAAAAGGAATTTAAAAAGAGATGTTTTAATCTCTAGTAAATGGAATAGCAATTTCCATTACATATTCATTAAATTCTTCACCACGACCACAATCTTTAATCTTGACAAAAATCAAATGCTTAGTGGTATTTATTAGTTAAAATATATTTATTAAAGAAGTTAATCAATCCTATACCAAGTTTTTTTATCACTTAAAAAAAAATACAATACATTACCATTCTCTACTTATAATTATTGTTCTTGATAGGGGTCACATATTTATTTAGGACATCATAAAACATTCACAGGAATATCCAGTTTTAGCAAATATTTGTTTGTGGAAGACAGAATTTCACTATTATTAAGCATCTTCTACCAAGAGACATGATTTCTGCTCTTAGAAGGATAAATCTTCACCTCTCTAAACCGAAATATAAACATTTCATCTATGTTTAGATGCGTAGAAAGTGATTCCTTTCATAGTTGTATTCATTGCTTATGCGCGTTTCATAATTTTTCACCTTATCGCACAATTTGTAAGTTCATTTACATTTTACAAAACTAATTTGTTGCTTGTTTATTTAAAGTAACTCCTTTTTTCCTGTAGTTATTATTAAAATCTAACAATCGTAGATAAAGTACGCAACTCGTGCGAAAACTGCATTTTGCTTTGTTTGTGTGGGTTTACTACCTATAAACGCTCAGGAGCCGAATCCACACTCGCATGCATCATGCATTAGACCCGTAATGTAATATTTTCTAGAGGATATATACTCCTCTCTTTGACCTACTGAAATCTCTCCAATGCACAAAATAAATTATTTTAGAGACGTGGATGTGTCTCCATGGACAATAATTCAAAGATACAAACAAAAGACAACAGTATGAACTTTAATTATAGATCAAATGATCACTGAACATTATTGTAAATGTTATATTGTGTTTTTAACACTTTGGTTTCATAGAGAGGTCACACTAACTTTGCACATTACCAATATTTGACTTTTACCTTTATAACAATATTTTATTTATTATCTTATTAATATAGACTTACAAATTACAGTAATATCTGGTTTTTTTTAGTGACTTTGGTTCTTGTTTCAACCAATTAAAATAAATGTACTTTAAAGAAAAACTCTATTAGCAAGAGCCAATACAAACAAAAAAATCAGATCAAATAAACAGGTGGTTCATCAAATTTATATAAGTAAGCTTATCATTATCATCATTATAATACTCAAGGTAATAAGGGATTAATACAGATAAAGTTCATACTTCTGGCAATTATTGGTTAACGAGTATACTATACTTGAGTTTTGAGAGGGATATTTTCTATATTATCATTGCCAAATGAGTAGTCAAAAGTCAAAGAGTACTTACCACCAGTTTGGTATATTTGAGAAGAGGGGGGACCTGGAGGGCCTGGTAATCCTCTTTCACCTGGAACATAAAACAGATTAATTTCAGCAGAATATAAGATGAAAGACACTTCTCCACTAGAATTAACTCGATCGGACAAAAGCAGGAATGCATCGTTAATTTAAATCGTCAGATTAAAACGTTTCTTTCAACTCCTACATCGACTCTTCTTCTTCGAATCTATCTGATCTCCTCCCACCGTGATTATTTATCGTTAAAATATGCTTTTTGGAACAAAGTTCCTTATAATACGTTACATCGTCTGGAATCCGGGAGTGAGGAGTGAATCCGAAAGAAACGACCGCCACAAAATCGGACGATGACAATAACTTGAGTAAAAGATGGCCGATTTAGTTGAAATTTGGTAAACATTTTTATTTCACCAAAACACATAACGAGTTCGTTGGACAACGTTATCCACCCAAGCTTTCACGCACAACGCTCGCGTGAACGTAATGTTTCTAGCTATAGTAGTTTATGAGTTGAAACAAGCCAACGGACAGACAGACAGACAGAGCCGTTATATAAGGTTTCTTTTTGTACTTTGTACAGAAACCTGAAACAAATTTTTTGGTCTCAGGAGACCTTAAAACGTCTTATCAAACGTAAATCCATCAAAATCTCAAAATTGAATTTTTGCACCGTCGCAATACTTTCTCTTTATATGAGAAAGAAAAAAAAAAAAAAAAAAAAAAAAAAAGAATAAATAAAATTAATTTAATTTAAGCGAGAAATAAAATAAATGGCATGAAACGATATTTGGATGAGGAATATAGAAACGATAAGGAGCCAAATCCGCGGACTTGGTCTGTGCGTGTGTGTTGACAACGGCAGACGGGGTCCGCGGATCTCTCATGTCGGCGGACTAGGTCCTGTCGTTCGTCTCTCCACTAACGCACATACCGGGTCCCCGGATTTCCGTAAATCCGTTGGAAAAGTCCGTGGTCCGTTGTAAAAATCCGCTCGTGTGTGGCCAGCTATTGGATTTTGTCTGCACGTCCTCCAGTGATTTTCATTAGAAATCTTCCCTGCACAATAAACGTTGAGAACGCTCGCGTGAACGTAAGCAAAAGGACTGGAACATTTTAAGTTAATCTATTTAATGAGACAAACAACCTTTTATAAATAAATGTTTTTATTAAAACAAACACCGACACCGCTATGAAGTGTGAAAACTGACCTAAACGTTTAAAAAAGAGAAATCAACGTTTTTACTGATATCTTACATTCTAACGTAATGATTTTAATAAAACTTCATACACGTTGCATAAAGTGCAATTGAAACCGGCGTGTAAAATTTCAATCTATAGCACATGGAGAAGTTTTTGTGTAGTGAAGAGATAAATTTATAATATTCTTTATGGAGTCTGGCCGGGGACCGAGGGTTATGAAAAAGTCCTGTTCCCCTACTACTCAGCTATCAATATATATGTCAACACAATCATCTTCTTTAACTATCAACTCATCATGATAAACTATTTTTTAAATATTCAATAAATATGTATTGCAAGACGCTCGCTTCAATAATAAAAAGAATGTGTTTTCTTTTAATTTTGCCTTAACTCCGCTAATTACAAAATTAGTTACTTACTTTGAATTTTGTCTCTTTTCTAACTCCGCCTTGTGTAAGTAGTTAGCATCGTATTAGCAGTATGATTCTATAATTGATATTTAATGAGTAGCGTAAGGAACTTGTTCCTACCGAGTATCCTGCGACCTGCGACATCACGTAAGCATTTTAGTACAATAAAATTTGTTTTGATAAAGAAGCGTCTTCTTTATACTTAATTACAAGGCAATTGTTCACACAAACTTTTGATTTATATTGAAACCAACATACAATTTCATCTTAGCTGAACTAGTAAACACCTACAGGCAACACTAGGAAGGCTCAAGTCTCCATATAGGCTATTGCGTGGTAAATTTGTATGCATTTTTAAAATATTAAATATTTGTACATCAAATTTGAAAGATAATGAATATAATTAAAACTTCTACGTAAATAGTTAATAGTTATAATAGTTTTGTAAATAAGATTTGGAAATTGTCACACATAGCTACAGCTTGCTGCATTTACCTTATTAACAAATAAGGTTGTTAATTATAAATAATGCATTTATTATTAACAATACAATTATGCGCATACAAAATACACAAATTAATTAATAAAGAAATACACAATTAATTAATAAAGTTAGCACTAACTTGTAAATTTTCTATTTATTAAGAATGAATATGGTGAAAATAGTCAATATTAAATACAAAAATTGTTGCTTAAAAGACCTTACAAAATAATATATTTCTTCTAAGAGTTATGAAAAGGATTTAATACTTAGTGTAGTTATCATTATTATCAACCCCTTCACTGGGGGCTATATAATCACCATGGTCGCACCAGTAGGTCAGCAATAGACATTGTATTATGTCTATTGCTGACCTGCTGGGAGGAGCCACCAATCCTAGTAGAGCGCCCACTGCTACACTCTAGTACGTGAGAGCCAACTAGCCAGTTAGTTTCTTTTTCATCTTTCTTTTAAGTAGCCCCAACACGGTCAAGCCGCTTGATCAAAACAGCGCGTCAAGCAATGGTGTCAAGCATGATTGATAGTCTAGGAACCCGTTTGATGCTTAAGCTTAAGCCAAGACTTGACGGAGATTGATGGAAAGTTTGAATGAGTTAATAGGCTTGACGGAATGCTTAATACTTTAGAACAATTTCGATCAAGCATTCCGTCAATCACCTGCTCGACACCCCAGATCCTGATTCGAAACCATGGTATCTACACAATACTGACTCACTACAGTCCAGGAGGAGCAGTTGACTATTCAAAAACTCCGCTGCAAATGGGTGTTGATGAAAATGTTGATGGGATACTTGATACGCCCTAAGGCGGCTTGAAGGTCGTGTCAATCAGCTTGACGCGATGTTTTGATCAAGCGGCTTGACCGTGTAGGGGCTGCTTTACTCTGTTTAGTGGCGGTGCCAGACCCAATGGTCCATGGTGGCGGGGCTCTAAAGCCCCTTGTAAAGTGGGCATTTCTAAATTACGAGTTAACTCACCCTTATCTCCTTTGAGACCTGAATGCCCAGGCAAGCCTGGTAGTCCATCTGAACCAGGCTCCCCCCTTGCTCCAATTTCACCCTGAAAATACATAAACATAAAAGAGTTAAGTAATAATTCAATTTTATTTTCAAATATCTTCTGGGTCAAATGATCTCCGGACTGGATTCAGTTAAAGGTCAAGAGAAAAACATAAAGATCTAAGTAAGGCTAGATAATCTAAGGAGTTTACATATAAGTATGGTGATATTTGTATAAATGAGAAAAAATAGATTACTATCAATATCATCACTAAACATAACTCTTCATACGTAGTAATTTAATGGACATTTTAGAGATAAATACTCTTTATTTGAACAATGTTGAATCTTATTCCCTCATTCTAGAATATTATTTACGACAAATTCTCTAAACTGATATTAACATGTCGTTCCCCTTATGCCAGAACCATGAATGTGTAAATTCCACATTGTTGGGAAATGGCGTTTTAAAGTTTATGATCCATATTCAGCATTCTATTCCACAATTCAGCTATTCTATTTTTAATATTATTATTTTTTTATGTACAGCAACATGGTATTGGGCTTATGAGTCGAACAATTTTTTTGGCCCTAGCATACCCCACTCTTCCTAAAAATGCAAATTTATTGTTTCAGTATTTCAAATTCATCAAACTGCCATAGCCAATAACCAATAACAGCTGATACAATGCAGGCACGAATTCGGGGTTCTGGCACAATATAGATTATAAAACAACAAGTACAAATAGCTAATAAACTCAGAATATTAAAATGTGCACATTCATGATTCTGGCATAAGGAGGACGATGTAAGAAAGAAAAAGTCAACAACACATAGGATGATGGGAAAAAGCCACGACAATGAACTCTAAGCATTTTATTGACATTGACTGGTATAGAAGAACTGATGAAAGATACAGAATCGCATTTACCAAACTGAATGGGAGCCCAACAATGTCTTTTATCCTTTCATTACTAAAGTCTTTAAAAGTATTTCTTTTTTACAAAAGCCAATTTGAAACTGCATAAGTTTATGTTTAGTGCCAGTGAAAGAGAAGTAGATGTAGGGTTTGAAACTTAGGCTGAAAGTAACTTTCCTTTTCCTCCTTTACACTTCATTCCGT
>KZ652155.1:0-12679 GCA_001010745.2 Gerris buenoi
CTCCCTATTGATGAATAGGGAGACTTGAAATTTTAGATATTCTACTGAATGATCACAAATTTTCTGCTTCCTTTGGTCTCAGCACTCATTTATATTGTCGAGTAGTGTCCCGACGACGGCAACGACGCACGTCGAAAGGATTTGATATTATTCTAATGCTAAGCTAAGGTAACCAAATTTATTTCAATAAAAATCAATGTTTGTTTTGATTTGTAGGTCTTTAAATAGATATAATAACATCTAAATTAATTTACTAATTTTACTTTTTTTTAACTATAAAATTAAGCCCGTTGCCGCGGGCTTAACGGCTCTTATTATAATAAAGTGATAAAGTTATGTAAATATTTAAATAGCTTAGCAGCTAATCACTGTATAACTTCTTATATTATCCAATCATTCTTCTACGAGTAAATAAAAATATATTTTACCAATTAGGTAAACCTATGACTACATAAAATCTGTTAAATAGAGCAACAAACTACATTATAGTATATTCCTTCTAAAATCATGAAGTGGTGCACTTCATTTAATTACTAATATAGGTTGAAACTATTATTAATTGGGTTATTAACACAGGTATAATCTTATCCTGTGATTATTTACTAGATTTAGGTATTTAATCTTACTATTTATTATTTTAACAATTCATCACACATTGGAGTCGTTGTAATATCAAGTTATTACGTGAGTCATGGTTATAATATGCGTTCAAGACTTGAATTATAAGTCATACAACAATTTCTTCTATTATTCAAAGATCACTTCTATATGCATCTTATAGCTTGATTATATTTTCAAAATAAGGTATAATATTTAAATAAATTATTGTAAGGCATAACATAGAGTAAGGTGGTCTTGTTAAATTATGAGGTATTTTTTTACAAGCTAATATAGTGAAAGAAATAAAAGAATGGAATAACTTAAATTTAAGGTAGATTCACTAATAATTTATTTATGTGTTTGTTCAAATTATTAATGTACTACATTCAATCTTAATTCAAAGTACATTTTTATAAACAGTGCGTGATTAAAAGTAGTAACTTTTTTTTATTAAGAAACAATAATTCAAACATTTATTTAAGCAATGGCCTGTTTTATAGTTTGTGTGTCTGTTTGAAGTCGTATATTTAAGGGATTTAGTTTTCTTGGGAGTTATAATTAAATTATTATATGTAAATCACTATACTTGTAATATATTAGTTTTTGTCAATTAAAATGGTATTTATTTACGTTATTTTTTTTAATTGAATTAGTTGAAGATTTTCGAAAAATGTAATTGTTTATAAAATATGTATCCGCGCCCTTGAAGGAAAAGAACTCCTCCTTCTCTAATGCTATTTGGCCTTTGAGTTATTATGCGTCAATTTTTAAAGGTAAATTTTATATTACAACATTTTTGTTCTTTTCGTTGAAATACATACTTACTGGACTCTTTAGGTAACAACTAAAGATAAATACGAATTAGTAATTTCGCACATTTAATAGGTTACTTCATAAAGCGAAATCGAGAAATTAATTTCAGCCCCAAATTTGGGGGTTTTACCCACCTAAAAATCTAAAATGTGAAAACAATTATTTCTCGTAAACGGTTCTGACTTTTTTTATTAAAAAATTCTCATCTAGTCTACTTAAATACAAATAAGCCTTTTTATAAATAAATAAACCTTTTTCCCGGTAAACATATATTTCCTAAGAAAATAACTATAAACGCGGATGGTGTGAGGGCCTGGTTTCACGCGTGGTAGATTTTTATGGTTGTTTTATTTTGATGTAGTTTGAGTTTTTATATTTTAATAAATGTTCTATAAGAATTAAATGTAAACAGAAAAAACCAAAACCACTTATATAAATATTGGACTAAATAATTATGTACTCGTGTTTGAAAAAGTTTAGTCCCAGTTGTATCGCATAGACTTTTTTGAGTCTTCAGTTAGACTTTCGACTAATACATGTAGGTATTCCGTCCTTTTTCTTTAAGTTTAATAGGATATGCTCCAGTGTTTTGAACACAAGCTCTATTTTATAAATTAAAAACAATTTCTCCGACGGTGGTTCATAGATATTTATATAGCTTGGGAAAAATTAACAAAAAGTTAGGCTTTCAGAATTTAACAAAGGCACGGGCCGGAACGCACTGGCGTCGAGCTACATCCGAACTTGTATACATATTGGAATAAGTAGAAAGAGAAAATAAAAAGATTAGTCGGTTTCCTGTATTATATTATAAATATAAGTGTGAAAAAATTGAGAGTTTGGGAAGTTAGTTGTACGTATGTATGTATAGAGATCATAATATTAAGTGTGTTTCTCACGCTCTCTCCATGCACGCACACCGCCCACACCTCACCTCGCCCTTACCATTACTTACCTCGGTGATTCCTTCACTCACAACCACAACACAAAGACAACCACTACAGCCCAGGCTTTCAACCAACTCTTCTCTCTAGAAACATTCACGCATTTTCAATAAAAATAGTGCACTTAAAAAAACATCTCATGATAAAAATAGAATACACGGAGCAAAAAATAAAGCTTTTCATGTTTGATTTTTCCTTATTATCATAAGGGGGAGAGGAATACCAATAGGAGCAGAAGTTAATTAAAAATTTTGCTTAGATGTTTCCTCTTAAAATTATACAAGAGAACATCCAAATACATATTTATATTTAAAAAAAAGTCATTGGAACTACATATTAATTACTTTACAAAACTAATTGAATTATTAATTTTTGTTCAATTAATATTAACTGCAATATTCTTTCATATAATTTGTATCTGCGTCATAAGCCACGGCATATCTTTGATGCGTAGCTATCTGGCTATATTATATCTATTACCATTGCAAGATAATTTTTTTTTTTTTTATATCTACACTATTAAGATAACTAGATCTTCGTCGTAAATTATTAAGAAGGAACTTTATTTTCTAAAAGTAGGCATTAGTTGATGCTGTATATATACGATACACAAGCGAATTTTATCATCCTATAGGTCGCAAATAAATAATAGATATTGTTTTAATTATTTTACTAACACACACACTATAATAATATAATAATATCTTCCAGCGCAAGGCTATGTTACTAAAAAATGAAGAAAAGGGTAATGAGTTAGTCTTTGGGAGGGATAATTTAAAAAATCCACATCCTCTATGAATAAATTACGTTCCTCACCGTTAATTACTATATGTGACTTTTCATGCCAAAGGTTCTTGGGATGTTTCCGTCAGAGTACAGAACTATTTTGAATATTAACCAAGGGAGCTCTGAGATATGCACATTGAATTATTTTCGCACAAACAACTGATAACCTTTGTTAGATAATTTATAGGTTGCGTTCGAACTTCTGGATTTAGCTGCGATATAGTAGTTTCTAACCGTAATAAAAAATAATAGGGGGAAAAAAACAATGCATATCTTAGGCATTTTACAAAAAAAGTACTTTAAAAGCAGATTTCTTCGTATACTCAATTCTTTAGACAACGTCTACATAAAAACAATAAAAAGGACGAAAAAAAATATATATGAGCACATATATATATATATATATATATATATATATATCCAGGATAGACTGTCGAATACAAAGAAGTTACCTGAGAATAGTGTTCAAAAAGATAATAATACAATGGGCCGNGGAAGAGGGCATAATTTTATATTTATTAGAAAAAAGTAAGAAAGTAAATTAATTTAGATTTATTTTAGTTATTATATAAATATATATACTTAAGAAAATTTCAAATAATTTTATCCTAGGTTCTTTTTATTGCAACAAACTTATTTCTAGGGAGAAGTCATATTTCTTTTTTTATTATATAATGTCTTTTTAAGATGTCTCGTTGATGAGATAATTATTATTTTAGAAGGTTTGTTTTCGTTTCAGTAGAATAATTGTTAACGAATTTATTTCTGATAATGAATTATTCGTACGAAAGAGGACAGGGAAATTTAATTGTATGTATTCGTTCCAAACAAATGTTTTGATAGATAAGTTTAAAATAAAATCAGGTTTTCCAAAATACGGTTTTAACTTTAGAAAAGTATGTTTTATCTTGTTTTAATATGTTAGTAAAAATTCCATAATATGTATTTGGTTTATGGGAAAGGAATATTTGTTGTTTTGATAGAGAATAGTGAGAAGTAAGTGCCGGAAGAGGAGGCTGTGTGCCGGCTGTATGTTGTCAGCGTGCATTAATGAACGGTTAGAATCTGGCGAGACGCTCGCGCGTCACGTAGATATCCTTTGTACATTCAAAACCGCGCCGCTCCCTCCGATATGGACCAACAGCCGCAACAGCCCATACTACGGAAGTGAACTAAACCTCCTCCAAATACTTCTTTTTAAGTATCCTAGTAAAAGTTAGGTACAATATAATTAAATTGCTTAAGGATTATTGATTCGTAATCAACCAAAACCCTTCCGCCTAATAAACAAAAGATTTTTAACAAATGCCATTTTCTTCCTGTTTAATTGTGTTTCTGGCTAAATTGAAATCAGTGTAAGATGGGAAAATCTATATTAGAGGTGAAATTAAAGTTCTTTTAAGTTGTATAATATGAAGAAAGAATAATAATAAATAGTCTTTTACAATACGAAAAGCTTGTATTAATGTTTTTCTAATACGAAATAGATTACTGGACTGACTATTGTGCTATATGTTGCTGTTTGAATAACGAATCAATCTGTAAAAAAACATTGCATTTGCGTGTGATTAAGAAGGCTGATTTTGCTGTGGTGTAGATAAGAGATTTGTAAACTATATTTATGTCTTGGTTGTTTATAAATACCGCGTTGGCTATGTATACTTATAAACATTTTTAAAAAAATCTTATTTTCAATTATTTTACTTCCAAACTTACCGAAGCTAACGGAAGCTATATGATCGTTCCGAAGAACGAAAAAAATGTAAGGTCTCCGATTTAAAAAAAAAAAATCAAGACAGAAATCCGTTTCAAATATCAGGGAACATTTTGGTTCCGTGTCTGTCGGTTTGTCGGTCTGTCGTTCAATTTTTGCGAATCATAATCTCTTAAAAACTACGTATAATTTTAATGAAATTCGGATAGTAGGTCATCATTAGCTCATTGTTGGTCCCATATAAGTATCAACCTTCTGCGCCCATTAATTTGTTTCCTCATGCGCACAAACATACATTTATTTACACCTAGCTTCAAAAGTATTTATCTGATTTGCCTGAAACTTATAGTTTATCAAAAGTAGCCCGCAGATGGCCCTAGATTAATTTGAACCATCTACGCTGTTTAACTTTTGCTTAATTGATACTAATTTAAATCAAATTCTAATTACTATTTACAAAGGGAGACAGTCAGAGAAAAATAGACTTCTGCGCCGGGATTCGAACCACGGACCTCCCCCTCATTTCCAGTGTGCGGGTGCTCTAGCCAGTTAAGCTACACAGAAGAATACTTTCACCTGACAAATATCGATACCTAATCCCGAATTAAGCTTTTTCAAATTTTTCCACAAGTCTTAGAAGTCAAGAAACGACAATAGAACTAGACCGAGAAATACGCTTGTAATTATAAAGTACTCAATTAGTACCTGTACTTAGTACAATCAATTAGAAATTCAATTTTTAAGTTCTCGGTCTAGTTCTATTGTCGTTCCTTGACTTCTAAGACTTGTGGAAAAATTTGAAAAAGCTTAATTCGGGATTAGGTATCGATATTTGTCAGTGAAAGTATTCTTCTGTGTAGCTTAACTGGCTAGAGCATCCGCACACTGGAAATGAGGGGGAGGTCCGTGGTTCGAATCCCGGCGCAGAAGTCTATTTTTCTCTGACTGTCTCCCTTTGTAAATAGTAATTATAATTTGATTTAAATTAAAATTTAAACGTTCCGTAGTATGAGTACTACCAAAAACTTAAAAATTGAATTTTTAATTGATACTTTAATTTATAGAAAAAATCCAAACAATTTTGATAGATTAAAAAAATTAGAGAAGCAATTAAACAAATTAGACAATGGATTGTAAAAGTATCAAATCATTAAAGTACGTGATAGGATGCGAGGAAGCTATGTGCCCCACCAATTGGCAGCCTATTTTTATTAATTAATTAGTTCTGTTTAAAAAATGCTTTAAGACTACCTAAAATGTGTAAAAATTGTAAATTTCCTTGCTATATTATAGGTAAATACTTTCATCTTTTGTTTTATGATTGTTCTGAAGAACGAAACATTCTTAGGTCTCCGATTTAAAAAATTTGTAGACAGAAATCCGTTTCAGACATCAGGGAACATTTTTGGTTCCGTGTCTGTCTGTCGTTAATTTTTACGAACTAACATATCTTAAAAACTGCACGTCCAATTTTAATGGAACCCAAATTCCATTAAAATTGGATGTATGTAACTATGTGCCACGCAGTCTATTTTTTGATCTCTCTATATAAATGTTGTACCTCATATTATTAACTTTTCCAAAAATATAAAACTGTTTTCCATTAATGCACGCAAAACGCTATTAATATTTTCTAAGAAAATTCATGTCTTAAGAGACAACAGTACTACTTCTCAATGCTTAATACGTATTAAGTATAATTATTACTTCTCTCCTCTCATAAAAATGTGAGACTATATAAAAAAATAAGTCTGTGCTAAGAATTGGTGTAAGACTTTAAGCTTGAAATATGCAAAAGGAACATTTTAGATAACGAGTTCAGTTGTCAGGAGTGTGCAATTACATATATGTTAAAACATTGGGATTTTAAAATTTAGTGAAATTAGAATATATAAGGACATTAAAATTGAGAAGTGTGGTTATAATTTTATAACAGAGGAATAAATAGGTGAGAGGAAGTGTTTACTATTAATAAAGCTCTTTTGATAAAGGGAGAGATGTACCGAGTTGATACGGTTATGGAGTAATGTGTACACAAGTGTCACTGTTTGGCTTGGATGGTGGCCCGCTCTGCCAATCATTGTTCTGCTATTCCATTGACCCAACTGAAAACCTCCAGTTATTGACTGACTAACTCATGTGTATCTTAATTATAAGCGTTTTCGTTAATAAATTCCAGATGCTTTTCGACATCATAATTTTACTTCGCAATAATAATTGTTTTTTCTACTTTACCTATATCGAGAATCACAGTTATCGGACTAAATTTTTGGAATTATGTTTTACTTTCCTATTTTATTTTTTATTTAATGGGCAAGAAAATTATATAAATTATTGTTTACAACTTGATTTTTATAATGCTACTAGCTGGATACCCGTGCTTCGCTACGGAGTGTTTTTAAATTTGATAAGTTTATAAACTACCAGGAAAGCATACAAATTATTTTACTATGCGATAATATCTAGATTCTATCCCTCCTACTTATATCCCCCACCTCTTTGATAATTTAATTTGCAAATATCCTAAATTTATCCCCCTCCTAAATGAAAATATGACAAAACTGTAGGTACATAACAACAATTACTGTACTCTTAAAGAGCATTTCAACGATATGCATCATGAAGATGAAGGGTATTCATTACTTGTACCCCGTACCCCTGTGTACCAAAATTTTAATTTCGTAATCTCATGTAGGCAGTGACCTTCACCTTGTTTTGAAGAAAAAGTGTGTAAATATTCATCAAATTAGGATAAAAGACATACCCTCATACGGATACTCTTCTTTTTATATAAGATATAGCTATATTTTTCAATTTTACCCCCCTCCTAAGTGAAAATATGATAAAACTGTACATAACAACAATTACTGTCCTCTAAAAGAGCTTTTCAACGATATGCATCATGAAGGGTATTCATTACTTTGACATTTGTACCCCGTACCCCTGTGTACCAAAATTAAAATTTTGAATATTCATGTAGACAGTGATTTTCCCCTTGCTTTGAAGGTCAAGTGTGCAAATTTTCATCGAGATCGGACTAAAACTGTAGATTTGTATAAAGAACATGCACACATGTTGACTTTTATATATGTATGGCCGCCATCTTAAATCAAAATGCCCGATTGGTTAACCATTCATCTAAAGTTACTAATTTGATATAAGGAAGCTAACATCTAAATTTCAAGGTTCTAGTACAATTGGTTCCGGAGATATCGTCTTGTCGAATTTTGTATATAAATGGCCGCCATCTTGAATCAAGATGGCGGATTTTTAAAATATTTCTTAGCGAGCACCTAAGAGGTAAGAGGAACACACCTACAAAATGTCATGGTCGTAGGTCCAGTGGTTTCAGAGATATCGTGATGTGTCAGTGAGTCAGTCAGTCAGTGAGTGGTATTTGGATTTTATATATATAGATAAGTTTTTATAATTCTAAAGTAAAAAATAGTGCAGCATTGCATTAAGCGCTTTTATGGAGTGTACAATGGTTTTTAATATTCTGATGAGGAGTTTTGATCATAATATAGGTATTTTAAATATTGTTGGAAGTATCAGAGTTGTATTGGACTGAAGCAATGTGTTTTTAATGCTCGAGTTGGCAGTGTTCTCAAGTTGTCCTTCATTGGAGTGTTGACGAAAGCAGGAGACCCTGGAATTCAAAGCGTTGACATCTTGCCAACTCCAGTCCCCACGCTTCTCTCCTCTCGACACAAGACTTTACTTCGCTTCTCTCGCACCCACTATTATCATACACCTTGATGAGCGAATTAATTCGAAAAGTTGTGCCCATGTAACAATGAAAGATGGTTTAAAAAGTCTCTAATTAACTAAAATCCCAATTATTCTCTTATGAGCCACATTTCAAGCGGACGCAAATTTTTTATTCCCTTTCATGTCATTTCTATACATCACAAAAAAACTCATGCATATGATAATGAAGTTAAATTATATGAATTTATCTTATAACTTGGATTTACATAATATGTACATACACTGCGTCCATTTGTCCAATCTATGTATATCCTTGTAAACATTCCTGATCTTATTTCTCTAAACCGCTGAGGCTCGTGTGATAGTCGTGTCTTGAGATTGCCAGGCTTTATTAACTTCTTGATATTTTAAGTTTATGCTGATGTAAATGTAAAATGCATCATTAACAGAATAGATAAACATTAGCACTTCTTTATTACAGTAACAGTTTCAACTATTAATGAGCTAAATTATAAATAATCAATAATAAATAAATATGACTGTTTTAAATTTGTACAATGTATGACATAAGCAACTCAGAATTAAATTTAAATTTTATATAAATATATTCAATAAACCTATTAACCCTGGTCATATACTTACCAAATTTATCTATCTAAAGCTTATTAATAAAATATTCCCTTAATTTTTATTTATTTATTTATTTTTTTTAATGAATGAATTGTTTTATTGGGAAAAGTTCACCATAGTATATACACACCATTATAACACATAGTTTTTATAGTGCTTTATAACTAGGTGTGCAATGCAGTTGTCTGCTTGCAATATTGAGCTGAGCATGCATTTTAATCTTAAACAATAAGCATTTTTATTAAAAAACAGCTGAAATCGAATCAAAAATAGTAATATTTATATTTAAGAGATTTATATTTTTGGTCTTAATTGAAAATTAAAGGGGACCGCATCAAAAAATGGGTAATATTTATAATCCCCCCCCCCGTTTTTCTATTTCACCCTCAGAGATTTCCAATGACATGCATCATGAAGGGCATATAATATTTTAAATTTTGTACCCGTACCCCGTACCCCTTTTTTTTACCAATTTGAAACATTTCAGATTTATACCTTCGTGTGTTTGTTCACTATGACCGTGCCGAATCTTGTGCGGATCGATTCAGCCGTTCAGGAGGAAACTTTTGTACCCCGTACCCCGTACCCCTGTGTTCCAATTTGGACCATTTAAGATTTATATTGTGACACTTTGTATTTGGGGTTCAAATTTCAATTATCAATTTTTTAAATATTGTGGAAAAGTGATCCAATTATTTTTATTTCGTGGTGCAATATAATTTTGAGTCCAGGGGTCTGGAGATATACAAATTACTTTTTTATTTTTTTCATTTCTATTTTAGATTTTATGTAAGTTAAATTTCGTCATCGAGTAATCTTTTAAAATGTGTGGATATTTTCTTGTTGCCTATGGAGGAACGCCATGCTGGTTCTTACCCAGGCAGAGACTCTCAGAACGGCGCGGCGTGGCGGCCGGTGGCTTAGGCCGTGGCCTCTTGGATTGTGAGAGGCTAACTAATTCATTTTTTTTATTAAGTTAAAGTAAAGTGTACCAGTGGTACTTCTTCATAGTTTTATCCTTATTCGTTATAAAAATATTGAACCTTTCCAGAACCCCTCGAGTAAAGGTAAGTCTTTTTTCTTTTTTCTTGCCTCGACCATAGTCGCAACATTTTTTTTTCTTTTTTTTTTTTTGTTCATACTGTTCTCCTAAATCAGATGGTAATGGTCTCTTTTTAATTTTTAGGGGGGTTAGTACTTGGCCGAATTTACCATACCATCTCCAACAAGCACCATCTATCAACTTCACCTATTTATTTTAAATTAAAAATACAGCCAATTTACACTCATATTAAATTACTAGGTGTGCAATGCTTGCAATATTGAACTGAGCGTGCATAATCATATTTATTTTTATTTTTTCCTATTTTACCAATAGATGACCATACATAAATGAAAATATGACAAAAGTTGACATACAACAGTAACTGGTACTCTTAAAGAGCTTTCCAACGTCATGCATCTTGAAGGGCATATACTATTTTAACTTTTGTACACCCCGTACCCCAGTGTACCAATTTGGACCATTTCAGATTTATACCTTCCTGTGGTTAGTCACTATGGCCGTGCCAAATTTTGAGCAGATCAGTTCAGCTGTTCAGGAGGATTATGCATCACAAAAAAATGCAAAGTGTAGTATAAGAGCTTCGGTTCGCTCAGCTCAATTCTAATTTGCATGTGGGGTTGGTTCTTCTCCCCTTAAAATTAAGAACCCGGCGCCGGCGCTCTGGAAAAGACATTATATGTTTTAATTTCTTTTTTTTTATTCAAATTAATTTCATTTTTTTAACCGATAGGGTTGGTTATACCTACTGAGCTAGGCATAATTGTAATATTAATGTGCTTGTCACAATATCTTCCTGTGGTTGGTCACTTCGCCGTGCCGTTTTGTGCAGATTGGTTCAGCCATTCTGGAGGAAAATTTTGTAGCCCATACCTCGAACCCCTGTGTACCAATTTCGACCATTTCATATACCTTCCTGTGGTTGGTCACATTGAACATGCCAAATTTCGTGCGGATCGGTTCAGCCGTTCAGGAGGAGTATGCGTCCAAACAAATGCAAAGTGTAGTAAGAGCTTCGCTTCGCTCAGCTCAATCATATTTTTTTTAATAGTTTGCGAAGATGAGATGAATTTTTTAACTACAGCTAAAAAATTCAACAATTAATTGACTGCAGCCATTAATTTCTCCTTGTTAATGAAATCCCTTGTTGGTGAATGTTTAACATAACTTACAAGCATTTATCCTGGTTTTACTAATAGTGATCCTTTCCATGATTTAATTCGATGAAGGGAGCTAATTAAGCGCACAATAGAGCTTGTACAGGGCTATGAAAACAATATCAGCAGAGCCTTTCTAATAGTCGGGAAATATATTCGCTTTATTTTATACCCTCAATAATGTCTGGCGTTTCGTGCACCTCTTTTTACATTTTGGAAAAAAAACTAATTCCCTTTCTTCTTCAATATCTTCTAAATGGTTGAAACTTGCGCTAGATGTAGGTACTTTCATTCAATTCCTCTAAACACATCTCACATATCATGTGATTCGGATGGAAGTGTTTAAGGAAAATAAAAATGATTCGTCTACAGAAAATCTGGCTTCTATTGATGACACGATGAAATCCAAATAAAGAATTATTAAAGATCTTTTCCAAAATTCGGATGGATGTTACTATAAAACCTTCCAAGTGAAGTAAGAATCCCACCTAGCACTACCATCTACTCCCACTATTCTTTAAAACTATAAACTTATAATGATTAACTGTTAATTTTCTTAATATTATATTTATTGCATAAAGCTCGCTTTAATGATAAACCTACACGATGCTTAGTTAATATTATATTACATATTTAGAATGCTTTTAACAGGTGGTTGTTAACTTTTTGTTTTCGATTTTCAAAAAAATCAGATTTAATTTCATCAATGTCTCGGAAACTAGATATTTCCCGGGAAAACGGCTTATATCATTAGATTGTAATTTAAATGGACTACATTTTAGAATTTCGGAACCGTTTTCAAAAAATAATTTTTTTCTGAGTTTTTGGGAGATAGCGCCCCCATTCCCAGCTTATTAGATCAAATTGTTATTCTTATTTATTCTTTGACCCATCAGACCGCACATTTTGCATATTTTTTTTATATTTTGAGTAACAGCAGAAATATAGTTTTAGGGTAGGGGGGAACACAAAATGTTGATGTTTTTTGACAAAATGGCGCGGAAAATTAAACACTACCAACAAGTGTTATATTTGTAATCTACGCTTCAATACCTTTCATTTGATACCCCAATCAAAATAAAAAAAACAACAAATTTTTCATTCAATGTGAATTATCCGCCATTTTGAATTTGAACAGTTAATAATTTTGAGTTCACTTCCTTTGTGATATTTAATACTGGAAAGTTTCATGTTTTTATCTCTTTTGATTCAAAAGTTATTGGAACCGTACAGTGGAGGTGGAGGTGGTGGTGATGGTGAT
>KZ652155.1:14687-36010 GCA_001010745.2 Gerris buenoi
AAATTTTCTATAAGAAACCCTAAGTGTTGTTGTATCGTTTGGGGAAACCTTTTTTGCATTTGTACTAGAATTGCTTGTGATCCGGACCAAAAAAATGCACGCCTGGTAACATTCAATTCACCATAATTCAAAAACTAGCCTGTTGATCTCAAGCTTTAATCATACCATTTGAAAGCTTATGAAAAGCAGATGTTTTTCTGAAATCGTCACACTTCTAGCATCCTTTAATTAAGAGTAAAAAGCTCAGGAATTTTGGGGTCGAATTTAAAAAAATCCCAGTTTTCAAATGTAACAGGACTTAAAAAATGCTTAGCAGCTGATAATTTGAAAATAAATGAGTAATTATGAAAGGTTTTTTTATGCTCTTTAAAATTATTCCTTACCCTGATTTCCCTATCTCATTTAATTTTTGAGATATTTGGCATTTTTTGAAAATTTTCGTGAAACAATTAAAAAAAAGAAATAAATCGATATCTCGAGAACTATTGAGAATTGGGCATATGCTTACTCAACATTTTTTGTTTCAATTTGGCCATAAATACTAACTATGACGTTTGGCTGGTTAACTTCCGGTCACCCTGTATAATAAAAAATAAATATTATAATTACGCAGTTTTACAAAAATGCAATTACCTTATTAATTAAATAAATTATTATTAGCAGGTGTGTAATATTATGCATTACTGGCATGCATTATTTCTATAAGAATTGTTATTTAATTTTTTACATTATCTGTAAATCTCACTAAGTAATTATTTTATGTTTTATCTAGACTTATTTACCTACGTGTTAAAACTAAAAAAAAATAGTTATAAAAATTATTTTATGTGAGTAAAAGAGAACGCGATTTGCTGGCGCCGATAATAGGGAAATAGCGTAGTTGATAGAAATGAAACAAAATGCCTAAAGAAAGGACAGATCCATATTTGCCGTGCAGCTAATTCCCCAAGATGAATGCTTAGGCACGAGCCTGGGATTTCAGCCGATTTATGAATATTTATCACTAGGAAGGTGGGATGCGTCAGACTCATCTTTTTGACACCACAATCAATGATATATCTTTCCTACAATCATTTATATCTTTTTTGTTTATTGAGTTTATTTCTGAAGATCTTAACTATACTGGCAAATATTCACATACCGTTTTCATTTAAACTAGTATATAAAGTACAAAGTGCCTTTGTATTTACCATTAAAACAAAACTTTTTAATAATTATTTCATATTTAAGTCATCCACAGCCAAGTTTTCAATAATGTCCTCATTCATTAGTAATTCTTGTTTCTTTTATGTCATTATTATTATTATTATTTTTTTTTTTTAAATTAAAGTTTCTTTTTATACTGCTTTTTTTCTTGTTGTCGGTCGCTGAAGGTCCTCTGTTGCTCGTTTATCCTGTTTTCAAAGTCGTCCTGTTCTTGCTCAAGTCTTTTATAAAAGATAAAGAAGAAGGTATGACGGTACCCCTATTCAGCTCTGTCTCTATGGGACAGTTAACAGGGTTGTACCTCTTTCCAAGACAGGTTTACCTCAAGCAGATGTCTTACCACATTCTGCTTAGAAAAATAGATTTTATTTAAAGATATTTAACATCTTTTTTGGTTATTTTATTTTATGGTTTCATATTTTTTTCGTCCAGGTTATGTGTGGTAAAAAATAGTGCGTGTAGCGCTTAGTGTAGGGCTAATGTAATAATACATTAAAATTAATCAGTAGCGAGGTGATTAAAGTAATTTTTATAAAATTATAAAACTATTTTATTTTACATTATTTGTTCTTATAGAAAGTAGTGAGTGATGTATAATTTAATTTGATTACAGATAAGCCGTCTAGCTATGATTATCTCTGTATACGGCTTTCTGATAAATGCGAAGACGTATATTATTATCTGGGTTTAACTGAAGGCAGGGGTATGAAGTATAAGGTTTTTCTTATTTCTGCCTCTATATACTGGTGGCAGATAGGGATATGATGGGGGTGTCAGGGGTCGGAATGAAGTCTTGCGGGGAGGCTTGCATTGTCCTCCTGCCTTTCTCGAGGTAATAGGAAAAATCAGATATTGGATTGGAAAAGGGAATGAAGGATGCCTTTAGATTGTCTGTTCAGGGAGAGAAGCATTATCTACACGGCGGTGAGACGTACACAGCTTGAAATAGCTTGTTACCGAAGGGCAGATGGACCCTTTCGATTTGATACGCCAGTGCAGTGTCACCCTGCATCTGCTCTCCCAATCCTCACTATTTGCACCAGCACTTTTTATGACAATTTGCAATTTTAGCACTCACTTTAAATTCATCTAAATAGGGAGCATTTGTCTACTTGAAGGTATCGGGAAGTATGTTTTTAATGTTGAAAGTAAAATGCATAGGATATAAAATTATCCGATTAGTGGTTAATACCTGAAATTTGTACTAAATAATTAGCTTAACAGGTAGTTTTATTGGATGCTCCTGCAAAGAAAAAGTTTGTAACGGAAAATATCGGTGTGCAGTTAATTGTAGTTAGAAATTAAACTGATTGAAAAAATTTCTATTGATTTTATTCATACATTTTTATGTTGCTTCGTCTTGCTGCTTTAAAAATAAATAAATTATTAAAAAGAAAAATAAAGAACTGTTGATGGTCGGGTCCAAAAATCCATGTTGAGAAAGTGTTGTGTTTAGTAAGACAAGTATTAAAGGTTGTGGATGCTAATGGGATTCTCTTGTCTGGGGCTTGTTAGTCCAACCTGTTCCAGCCTTGCCTCGCTACACCTTCCGCAGCTCACGGTGTCACATCCCAAACCCAAGGATACCCTCAAATATTACAAGACAAATACAAGTACACACTCATCTAGGCTACCTTTCCATTCATACAATATACATTTTTTCAACTCTTAAAAACAGTTTAGACCTTTCTCATGCCTGACTTTGTCAACAAAAGTGATCCCTTTTACAAGTTACCGTTTCAACATTCCTATTCATTGTCATACATTACAGCTTTAGCTTTTTAATATTAGAAGTTTATTAAAACGAAGAATTATGATGATATATCAAATACTATATTATATATTATATTAACGACGATTATATTAAATTCTTAGAATAAAATTACCAACAGGTAAATTATTGATTCCAAATAAAAATGATAACTCCAAGCTTGCTTTCATAAAAGAGCGGCTTCTTATTTCCATCCATTCAGTATGTTATTAGCTCAAATGAAGTAAGTACGCATATTACATGAACATTATTTATATTATATAAAAAATTCTGCCAATAAGTGTAACCCAAAGCTTTCTCGCATCGTATTTATTCGTATACTTAAATGATTTTATGCTTTTATAGTCTCCTATCAAATATATGTCATTTTTCCTTTTTTTTAAATCTGTAAAATTTGCTTTGATTTTTTTAAAAATGAATTAAAGTATCAATTTAGTAAGATTTGAAGTTAATTTAAAAACTGAATAATTTGTGTGATAGTCGAGTTTAATTCTTTGGTTTAGGTTGGTTTGAGTCCGCGGGAGCTGATATTTGATATGCTGCATACTAGTCTTGTTACTTGACCACTCTTACTTTCTTCTAACGGTCTGATTTTTAATTTGTCACTCATCGATACAAAGAAGCCTTTCATAAACTTATTCAATTATAATTATAATACTTCATACATATTTCATTATGGAAACTCTTGCATTTTTTTTTTTCTTTTTTAAGGAACTTTTATTTTCAATTTTTTTTTCTTTGAACTTGATTAAAACTTAAAAAGTTGATTGTGACTTTGATTTGGTATTATTTACTTGAAAGGGTTTTTTTTACCACTTATCAGTATAATAAAGAATTAAGAGAAGAGGTTTTTTTTTTCGAGGAACGCCAATTTAAAGCTTTTGTTAGACTAGAAGTGTCCAGTGTAACTACTTCTAGGGTGCAGAAGCAGTACATTTATAATAGTTTTTTAAGCTATAGTCTGGGCAACCGGTAAACTAGTTTTCCGAAGAGGTCGTTCCTCCAGTGGATATGCGCTCCCTGAGTTGGTCATAACGAACTTGTTTTTACTGCCTACACTTGATAAAAACAAACAACACAAGCCGATTCATCCTCTTGATCCGGTCTCTAACGTTTATAACCTCCTGGGACATCGTAAACTGTTGCATTACTACGGATGCTCTAAAGCTCTACATTAATGACACAAGAAATAAAGTAGCTACACATCGTAAACAGACAGATTATACTCAAAGAAAAAGGCATTTATAGGATTATTAAGGAGAAAAGTTTTGTGAGTTCTTTATAAGTAACAAGTAACTATCTCGATTATTTACATACCTGCATTGACTATCGTCTATTTTATAAAAAAGTGTCTGTAGACAGTCGTGGTATAATTAATTACGCCATTATGGCAAATAAATTATGTATTACGTTTAATAAAGTTAGTAAGTTGTGTCGTTGGTTATTTGATTAGTAGGTAGGTACGGCTCTTCAAGTTTACCAAGGATGGTCAAGTCAAGGGGGGTATTCCTAAATATTGTTTGTTTGATGCATAACTTGCTTTGACAAAAGTTTAAACTAGATTAATATATATTATTTTGAACGCAAATACCTCCGTTGTTGAAAAATCAAACACTTTTACGAATCTTTGGTTTTAAGATTTCAACGTATTCTGTCTTCTTGTTAAAATGCTTTGCTAATAACAATGAGAGATTTTATTTTTACTCAGACCTGACATGTTTCTTCTCTCTCAGGTAACGAGATATCTCGAAATCATCTGGACATCAGCCAGCAGACAACGTCAGAACTTGGTGCTGATTTCGGCTCCAATAAAAACTGCTCGTTTTCTTTAAAACTCTACACAAGCAGTCAAAGTACGTAACCAAAGGCGCCAAATGAATTTTTGTTGAGACTGTAAAATTGTATTCGCACTATAGAGTGCACGAGAGTTTTTAAATGTACTCTTCTTTCTTTAATTCAGCTTCAAGCAAACAGCAAAAGATAAGGTCCACAACAAGCACATTATTTTATGGAATAAGGAAAAAACTTATTAATAAATAGTTACGCCTCTCAGTGCTTATATTCCGTGCTAAAACAGAAACACCATTTCTTTGAAAATGCGATTCATGAAGTTATTCTCTTTGAATAAAAATTATGTATGGGATTAAAATTATAAAGAGGTAGCTTTGAATTGGTATTGAGTATTGAGTTTATACTATTTGTCGGGTCATTGTGGTTTCCTCTTTTGTACTTTTTGAAGTAACGTAAAACAACGTAGTGCGCTTCCAGAATCATGTATTTTTAACGTAGACTGCAGTGATTTAAATGTCTCTCCAGTCTTCGGGAAGGCGCACATTCCTTGAACTTTGGCACTAAAGCCAAAGAATTCCTTGGGCGCTGGGAGTTTGAAGAATGGTAGGACGTCACGTGGTATGACGGGAGCTCCGTGGCTTTTCCTCCGCTACCTGGTTGGAAGTAAGCCAAGGGCTTTAGGATAGCAGGTCGTGAGCTAGAAGAGTGAGCAGTGTCGTCCCGCCACAAGATTTCACAATCGACTATTGAGTCATGTCTGCCTGAGTGTGCATAACTCGACCCGTGTGTCGACTGTGTATATGCGCTTCGCGCTTTCAAGTCCCATCCTTTACCTTCTGAAAGCAAGATAAGTGTACTCGTAGAAGATGACCCTGGGATGTGGAGAAGCACTCTACTTTCGAAAGATGTATATATATTTGTAGTCAGCAAGATTCTTTTGAGTTCCAATACCGATACTGTATGTCATACAGACGAGCTCCTTATTATCAAGCTATACCTTTACAGGAATTATTTTTATATGGATCAAAAATCAAATATTAACTTTAAAAACAAAGATAATTTTATACCCAATATTATTTTCAAGTTTCGAATCGCAACTGTTCATGAAAGGATCCGCGGTTTTCTTCGCGGTAGAGGGACAATCCATTTCTATCAATCATTATCCCTTTTCAATGAAACAGGAATTTAAGTTCAACTTAAACAAAATTATTTCAACCCTGACCTTAAAATGCGGGATTTTAAATTAGGCTCTTAAACCTAGGCTCTAATTACTTGCTTATACATTAAAATAGTATGTGAAGTAGTGTGTACATAGCTTTCTCGCGTACTATTTCGTATACGTATATATATATATATATATATATATATATAGTCTGCTTGTGCACATGCAAAAGAGAAACCAATAGGCAAAGTGAGTTAAATCCTATTAACTCACTAACTAATGGTCCTACCTATATTAAGTTCCTTCTGCTCCCATTAGTTACTCTTCCATACAAGCACATACTTTTTTAATACATATATCATTAAAAGTGCTCGTCGATATTTAGGAAATTTAAATAGTTTGTCAAAAGTACACTAAAGATGGGCCCATATTCATTTTAGCCGTCTGTCTGCACGCATTAAATATTACCCAAATGTGGGTATTTTAAAGCCTTCCGGGCGCTTTTTCGCATGTACAAGGTTGTACCCTTTAACTTTTATGGGGCACTCCGATTTTCGCAATTATTAAGTGCACAGAAGGCTAAAAAACAATGTGCTAGATAGATCACCTCATTTCTTATGGGCATACATAGGTACATAAACATATTTTAAAAGAAAGTGAAAGGTTAAAAAATACACAACTTACGGCTTGAAACTCATATTTTTTATTGAAAAGACAGTGCATAAAGTTGTCAGACAGTAAAAATGCCATGACAAGATGGACAAAGACGTGTAATACTTTGTAAATATAGGACTCCCAACTTTCGACGCAAAGAAGCGTCTATTACACTAATACTTATTAGACTAATAGGTTTTCTCTCAAAACTAGATAACAGCAATATCTACACTTCATTGTTTTGATGACAAAGGTAAAAAAAAGTGTTTCATATGGTTATTTCAATAAATAATAAGAATATTTTATCAGTATTGTATTGCATTGGGCAGAGGTCGGAAAAAGTAGTTATATATGTATACCGATAAATAATAAGGTTCTCAACCTAGTAAGTTCNTTTTTTTAGTGTGGGAATAAGAATAAATCATGCAATACTGGATGGTAGCAGCAAAACACCTTTAAAGTCCTGATTAGTAACGAGGAAGGTATGTCCTTTACTAAATGGCAGACTATTTTTATGGGGGTATAGTACCTTCTTCTTTAAAATAATTATAATCACGTATTTTTGTTGATGAACGAATAAAATTCATTTAAAGATAAAATATATTCTAATACAATTAATGCTAATTTAATAGGAAAAAAAATATGTTACAAATATTTATTTTTACGATAACAATCTTTTAACAAACGTTTAATTTACATAGTACCTAATTTATTGTCAAGCATTAAGTTCATTTATAATTTTATTGCATTGTATAGCAAATTTGGAATATTATACCTTTATTTCATTCAAAAAGTTTTAATATAAACATTCTTAAAATAACTTCTGTATATTAATGGTATATTTTATGGTTGTGTTTAAATACTTATTTAATTGCAGCAATAGCTAATGAAGAGGACTATGTAGGGCCTTGCGCACCTTGCTGGAAGCAGTTTTTCTGGACCTGTTCCAGGTCTCCAAGTCCTTTTTTTAATACCGGTTAACCACGGCTATCTGATATTTTACCTACTGAACTTTATAAGAAGAGATATTATGATAAACAATATTATAATAGCTGCTGCTTTTTTTAAGTTGAAAAAAGTTAAAAAATAACAGTTTGTGATAAAAAAAATAGGAAGACTATCATCTAGGCTACCTTTCCATTCATACAATATACATTTTTTCAACTCTTAAAACCAGTTTAGACCTTTCTCATGCCTGACTTTGTCAACAAAAGTGATCCCTTTTACAAGTTACCGTTTCAACATTCAATTCATTGTCATACATTACTGCTTTAGCTTTTTAATATTAGAAGTTTATTAAAACGAAGAATTATGATGATATATCAAATACTATAATATATATTATATTAACGACGATTATATTAAATTCTTAGAATAAAATTACCAACAGGTAAATTATTGATTCCAAATAAAAATGATAACTCCAAGCTTGCTTTCATAAAAGAGCGGCTTCTTATTTCCATCCATTCAGTATGTTATTAGCTCAAATGAAGTAAGTACGCATATTACATGAACATTATTTATATTATATAAAAAATTCTGCCAATAAGTGTAACCCAAAGCTTTCTCGCATCGTATTTATTCGTATACTTAAATGATTTTATGCTTTTATAGTCTCCTATCAAATATATGTCATTTTTCCTTTTTTTTAAATCTGTAAAATTTGCTTTGATTTTTTTAAAAATGAATTAAAGTATCAATTTAGTAAGATTTGAAGTTAATTTAAAAACTGAATAATTTGTGTGATAGTCGAGTTTAATTCTTTGGTTTAGGTTGGTTTGAGTCCGCGGGAGCTGATATTTGATATGCTGCATACTAGTCTTGTTACTTGACCACTCTTACTTTCTTCTAACGGTCTGATTTTTAATTTGTCACTCATCGATACAAAGAAGCCTTTCATAAACTTATTCAATTATAATTATAATACTTCATACATATTTCATTATGGAAACTCTTGCATTTTTTTTTTTCTTTTNACACTTAACAAGTTTTATATATTTTTGTCATATCTACTCTTCACAATCTTTAATGACTTTCATTTAATATCCCCACTAGAAATTTAAAAAAAAAAAAAATCGTGTGACGTGAATCTCCATTTTGGATTTGAGCAGCTGATAAGTCTAGAGTTCACTATATTTGCCCTGTGTGCGCACAAAACGATCTTTAATACTGGAAAGTTTCATGGTTTTATCCTTTTTGGTTCAAAATTTATTGGAACCGTACAGAACAATAAGGGTTTCTTTTTTTTTGGTTTTACTAACGAACCCTAAAATAAATTGGTTAACAGTTTCTATGATATATTTTTGTTCTTTGCGTACTAGGGTACTAGGGCACAAGGAAGCTATGTGCCACTAATTGGCAGAGTATTTTTCAATGGTACTTAACAAATATAAGTTATTATTTTTTTTGGTTGAGTAGTGTGGGAGTTCAGTATTAATCTGGCAAAGTGTTATTTATTTTTATGTAAGAAATTAAAGGTTCAAATAGATTAGCATATTCATATTAGTGCATTAATTTATTTATTGAGCTGAGCGAAGCGAAGCTCTTATACTAAACTTCGCATTTTTTCTGATGCATACTCCTCCTGAACGGCTGAACTGAACTGCACAAAATTTTGCATGGTCATAGTGACTAACCACAGGAAGGTATAAATCTGAAATGGTCCAAATCGGTACACAGAGGTACGGGGTACGAAGTACTTAAGTTTTCGCCTGAACGACTGAGCCGATCCGCACAAAATTCGGCACGGTCATAGTGACTAACCACAGGAAGGTATAAATCTGAAATGGTCTAAATTGGTACACAGGGGTACGGGGTACAAAGTAAAAAAGTTTTCTCCTGAACGGCTGAGCCAATCCGCTCAAAATTCGGCATGGTCATGGTGACCAACCACAGGAAGGTATAAATCTGAAATGGTCCAAATTGGTACACGAGGGTACGGGGTACAAAAAGTTTAACAAAAGTTAAAATAGTATAATATGCCCTTCAAGATGCCTGTCGTTGGAAAGCTCTTTAAGAGTACAGTTATTGGTGTATGTCAACTTTTGTCATATTTTAATTTAAGAAAGGTATTGGTAAAATAGGAAAAAATGAAACAAAATAAATAAATATGATTAAAATGGACGCTCAGCTCAATATTGCAAGCATTGCACACCTATTTTTACTCTCTACCCCATAGTTTAATCATAATCAGTACAAATTATTTTTGAGAAGCATCAGTGTAAAATAGTAGGTAAGAAAATATTTTCTTTAGTTCAGTTTGAAAAGAAAAGATAATACAAGGTTCTTTTCCCTTCTATTCGGGATAACTTTATTTCCTAGTCAAAGTTAGAAGGGTGTTTGAATGTCGTCCCCAAGGTCCGACTGAGGAAACAGTTGAAGTTGGGAACGAGGTATATATATTGATGCAACGATAATTGAGGTCGGATCCCAGGGGTGCGAGTCCAAAATGTCCTGCTTTACCTAAAAGCCATAAACAGCCGGAGACAGTATTCTACGTCTGCTCGTCAAAGCGCATGGGGTAAGGAAAAAGCCAAGTCAGCATTAAAGATTAATAGAGAAAGTGCGAAGAGGAAGGGGGTGTGTTTTTGTGAAGCTTTCTGTGAGGTGAGGTGGTGTGGCGTGTCACGCGCAGGGACATTGTCTCACGTGCCGTCGTAAATCATCCTTTGGTCCGGCTCCCTATATACCGCAGGGTATTAAATATCGCCTATTGGAATCCAAAACTCGCATCCATAAAAACCTCCCCGTCAGAGAAATACGCCCAATAAATAAAGTCATTTCATTAAACCTTCGACTTATACTTACCCCTTTCATGCTTCTCTTTCCAGCTCAACTCTCCTCTAGACATTTTTAAGCAGCCCTGAAAACTGAGACTGATTATTAAAATCGTGACGTATTCTTCTCTTCTACTATGCCCATTCAAGCGAAATCAGTTCACATTCTCTACCAGTTTTAAATTGGCATAAATGCGTTGATGGCATGTGATTTTTAATTGTGAATAACCAATAAGAGGTTGTTTGAATTATAATAACTAGTTTTACACCTACACATATAAAAATATTTGTTCCTAGGTTTTAATTAAACATAAATAATAATAATTTTTACTATACCACGTAAGTCAAGTTGTTATATAACGTTTATAAAAAAATAAAAATAAAAATAATAAATTGGTTGTGCGTTAAGTCTCACGTTAAAAGTTTCATTGGTATTGTGAACATGTGGATTTGATGTTGTTTGATAAAATGGCATGAAAAATTAAACACTTTCCACAAGTATTATATATTTTTGTAATCTACTCATCAATTCCTTTCATTTCCTACCCCACTCAAAATTTAAAAAAAAAAAATTCCCCGTGACAGGAATTAGCCGCCATTTTGGATTCCCAGTTTATCAGATCAAATTGCTATTTTATTTTTTCTTTAGCCTATCAGACCGCACATCGTACATATTGCATATTTTTTTTAAATTTTTAGTAAAAGCAGAAACATAGCCTTGGGGGGGGGGGTGGTAGGACACGCAAAATTTGGATGTTCTTTGACAAAATGGCATGGAATATTAAACACTTAACAAGTTTTATATATTTTTGTCATATCTACTCTTCACAATCTTTAATGACTTTCATTTAATATCCCCACTAGAAATTTAAAAAAAAAAAAAATCGTGTGACGTGAATCTCCATTTTGGATTTGAGCAGCTGATAAGTCTAGAGTTCACTATATTTGCCCTGTGTGCGCACAAAACGATCTTTAATACTGGAAAGTTTCATGGTTTTATCCTTTTTGGTTCAAAATTTATTGGAACCGTACAGAACAATAAGGGTTTCTTTTTTTTTTGGTTTTACTAACGAACCCTAAAATAAATTGGTTAACAGTTTCTATGATATATTTTTGGTTTGTTTAATTAACTTCTAACTAAATATTGATATTAAACAAATTTTCTTCTCAGAAACTCACCATACTAACACATATATCTTTAAAAAAAATTGTTAACTCTCAATGTGAGGTAATGGTTGATTTTCTATAGGTACATATCTTCACTGTTAACCTTCAAGTAAAATGCATTTATAGACACTCGTATATAGATCGTGAGGAGACATGTTAGAAGCCACATGATCAATTCATAAATTCATAAACTTTCATAATCCTTAATGTTCTTTAAAACCCTCTTCATTAGGAACTATCAAATGTGTATAGGTTGTTAGTTTATACAATGGAATATAAAAGTATGTATACTATCTATAATTATGTCTTAAAAAGAATAAAAGTTGTAAGGGACTGTGTTGGGCATGAGATTTGCTTCAATATAAAGTTGTGTTGAATCGTTGGGTGGGACTGTTGTTAGAACTTGAGTGTGTTGTTAGAACGAGCAAACTAAGGGTTGTTGAATGTTGTTACAGGCTCCAAGGCTTTTGTTGCAAATGTTGGCTCCGTCCCCAACATATTGGGTTCAGTTTTACGACACCCTCGGTGCTGATTGCTCTCATCCTTCTCATTAGACACTCGGGGTCTCTATCCACCTCCACAACGGACCCCAATCAAAAAGCTCGTTTTAATTGCAGCCATAAGCTTTATAAAGTTATTGCTTGTGTATTAATATTTGTAAGAGCGAGTTTAGGGGACGAGATCAACTACTGCCGAACCAAATCGGATGATGTTTGCTGCTATCCGACAGCTGTTCTTGATGTTCAACAAATATTATTCTCTCCAAGGTTCCCCTCTTCACCACAATATTATAGAATTACCCAAAACATTTTTTATGTTTCTCTTTCATATAACATCAAAAACGTAAAAAAACTTATACTGAAAAAGGGTTGCGATTAAACAATTTTAATCATTATATTCTATTGTTCCTTTGTCCTTTATGCGTGTTTTCTTACTATGTACTAATAGTTGTAGTAGATAACATTTTGCTGCATTACAGTTAATTATTCTATTTGATGTTATAGTTAAATCCAAGAAATGAGAGAGGCTCTTGTTTATCGATCATATAGAATTTATTAATTAAATGGAAATAAAGAAGTGGAGCTAAATCAAAATCAGCCTCTATCCTAAACAGAAGTTAATTCATAGCTCAAAAAATCATAATCTCAAATCCTTATTATTTTCACCAGATATATTTAAAAAAAAAAAAATTATATCTGCTTTATGTATTTATTTTTATTTAAGTATTTAATTACATGATCTACTCTTTTCAAACCGTTGGCAAGTATATCTTGCAAATAATAAACATAACGGATTTTTTATTCAGTAATATTGTTGGGGGATAGACGTTTTACTTTATTATTTTATTTATTTGTTTAAAGGTATTAAATTAAAATTTATAATTGCTTGTTTTGTGGTATTATTGCACTGATTACTATAATATGCAGTATTTAGTACTGATTTATATAAAAAACTCGGTTATCTTTTACTTAAGTTATCGTCATCGGTAGATTTCGTGACAGTGATTTTGTGTCGGTGATATTTGTTGTTTTCTTCGCTCCCGGGCTTCAGAACGTGCCATAAGGAACTTCGTTCCAAAAATAAAAATACTAGTTTGTAGTTGTTATATTGGTTGTGTGTAGTTAAAAAAAATTCTTACGACCCCTGCTATTCAGTGAGTTATGTACTTCCGATTTTCTTATTCTTAGATGGTAAGAATAGGCAAATATTATACTATATGACACTAGATAAATGTATCCTCTTCACCGTGGTCTTAAATCTATTGTTTCTGCGATTTTTTTTTTCTTTTCTTTTCATTTTTATTTGGTTACTAGAATGCATTAGTGGGAGGGTGAGACGTGTGGAGCCTAGTTAAGCCGGTGGCTTGAGTAGATCGGCAGCTGGGGGAGGGAAGCTAGCCCTGTTGACAATGTGATGCTATAAGGGGAGGCTACGGGATAGCCCGCGGCTAGCAAGGCATTGTGTCGGCCGGCCAGCCTCAAGCCGCCAAACATGCACAATGTACAGCAAACAAAGTGGAAGTAACTCGGTGACACAATGCTTTCTCTCCCCCACTCGTCCTTCATTAGCTCTTAATTTCCAATGCTCCGTTTAACTCGAGCCACAACAAGCTACCAGGCCTCCTCCCTAGAGCACAATGAGACTTAACCTTCCCCGCAGCTACGATTTAAATCCTTCTATGTACTCCATCATTGTGACATCCAATTCCCTGATAGGCTTACTTTCGAGCAACCCGTTTATCCTTGTACTGGCGTTTACAAGAGGTGCCATACCAGCAATTATTAATATTGCTTGTCACTACATTGTCTGTACATTGTCTAACTTATCTATTTAGGAAAACGTATGATAATTTATTTTGTCATTACGATTAGTGTACGTTTCTCAACTCGGTTTGTGGTTTATTATCTGTTGCACTTGGAGCCTAAATTAACCTTAAAAAAATCACAACTTAAAAAGACAAATTTAAAAAAAAATAATTTTAGTTCTAAATTTGGGTAGCTGCTTTCCAGAAATTGCAGATATGTCATAATCGTGAAAGAAATGCTTATTAAAAAAAGGTTCAGATGATAATAATTAAAACCATTTTAAATGCTTATAAGACAATGTCTCTAGTGTTTTCCGAATGACCGATTTTTAGATATGGGGGGTTCAGTATTTAAGTGGACCAAGTCCATCAAACTTGATTTTGAGTTACAGACACTTTTGTGAATTTACCCAGTGCTAATTACTATTGCATTATAAAGTTTAATTAATTCGATTATTCTATAGTTTAGTTCATTAATAAATATATTTTACAGATTTTAGGTTGACTTTAGCACTGACCCCCTCATATTCAAACAGAACTTTGAGAGCTTCTAAATGAAAAAGAAATATTCAGTCTTTATACAGGAGAAGTTGAGGACACCAGTGCTCATCGCTATATTGAATTTGCCTGCCATGCAGGAAGTTCAGGTTTGGACTCTGGAAACCCACGCTTGGTTTTTACCCCGTATCACCATATAAATGGGTAGCTGCTTGTGAAGTGTCGATTAACTGGTTGCGAATGTCAATTGTACGGTTTATTCAGCTGATGGAGCGACGCACTAACCCCGTGGCATCCATTTCATATACTGTCGTAAAAGTCCTTTGGTAGGTCTAATGCTTCCGTCACAGAGTTAGATAGTTAGTTACAGGTGATCATGGTTATTATTCAACACCTTTATGTATAACAAAGAAGAAGTTCAGTTAGAATTTCATAATTCTCGTTAAATAGTTAATTGTTATTTATAAAACAATAAGAGGGTTTATTAAAATTATTGTTCTAATAACCATTATATTCTATATTGTAATGAAAAGTGGTTTATAAAATAGATTTTTGGTTTCTAAAACCGAAATTTGATTACGAAGGAAGTTGTGAATAGTGATGAATAATTGACTTAGCGTGGGTCTAAGAAGAGTCATTTCACTATGGCGTAGAAGCAGAGGTTATACAATCAAAGATTTGATTGACTGTATTGGAGTGCAAGGGAGAGATGCTGTAGGTTGCTCCAGCCTGGCAGAGCTTCTCCCTTGCTACGTGCTACTAACCCTGCTTAGCCCCGAGACGTGAGTAGCATCTTGCCATCCCTCTGTGCCACTACGACTACCCTCTTCTATATAACTCACCCTACACCTGTGTATACGAGTATACCAACCTGCGCACTCCCATTTACATACTATATTATACCGTTTTCCACGGAGATAAAAATGGCAAAAATTGAAATTACTATACGGCCGATTCGCAAAACACAGTTTTTAAGAGTGGCGAGGCGAGCTTATTAGGGCGAGTAGAAACGATACGATCGCGGCTGAGCCTCGAGCGCCTAACCAGCCTATTTCATACCTCGTTTAATTATAACATTAAGGCCTAAGCAATTAAGGATTATACGATAAACTATCACTGAGAAATCGGTCTTTGCCATCTTAATGCCTATACCCCGGATAACTGCAGGTTATCCTCGTAACTAAGCCATATTTTCTCATAAATTCTCAATGAGATAAAAAAAAATGTTACAGTTCCTAATTACATGTTATTACCTGAAAAAAAGGAATCAAAACATAAAATAATAGGTATAAGGTAAATTATGGTTTATTTATTTTTGTAGATCTTATAAGATTTCATTCGGTTAACCAAGTATAAGTCACTCTTTTATTTAATCTCGTAGCCACTCGAACTATTCCCTCGACGCTCGAAAATAATAATTTTATTTCTCTTTTTATTATTGTTTGCTTAGATTAAAGATAGGTTCAGCTATATTTACTTGCATTGTATATTAAATTAACATTGTAATCTCATAGTGTTCACTGCTATTTGACTATTAGTTGTTTATAATTTTGATTCAGTGAGATATGACGTGTAGAATAATTAGTTCTGAATGTTATAGAATAATTATACTATAACAATAAGAATAACTATTATTAAAATTTTACTACATTTTGATTATAAGTACTCTAATTGGTTGTTTTGACTGAGATTTTGTGGTACCACTTCATAATTATGTCTAGAGAGGTTAATAAAATTAACACTAAAATATTGTCACCACAAGTTTAAAATTATGGTGAAAATATTGTAGTGTTACTTTTATTAACCTCTCTAGTCATAATTATAAGTACTCTTATACATACATTTTTTTTAAAAAATTATTTATGTACAAATAACTTACAAAACTACGATAATCCATATTTTTTAATCAAATATTTTTTATTTTTGCTTACCGAAGGTAACGGAAGCCGCAAGCTATGTGATCGTTCTGATGAAAGACAATTATATGTCAACGCTTTAAAAATAACCAAGGCAGAAATCCGTTTAAGACATCAGAGATTTTTTTGATTCCGTGTCTGTCTGTTGCTCTATTTTTACCAACCAAAATATCTTAAAAAGTTATTGTCCGACTTCAATGAAATTTTGATGGTATGTCATAATTAGCCCATTGTTGGTCCCATATAATTTTTATCCATATAATTTACCTTCTGTCTCCATTAATTTCTCTTCCACATGCAAACAAATATTGTTTAACCCTATATTATCTTAAAAATTACTTATCGGATGTTTATAAAATTGGGAATGTTTTTTGAAAGTAGTTTACAGAGAGTTTCAGATGATTTTCAACCGTCTCCGCTCATTAAATAATTATAAATTAATACTTTTAGCTATGTAAAAAAATCAAAATTATATTGACAGTTTGAAAAAGAAAAATGGAAAATAGTTAAATAAATTAGATGATAATGGGTTGTTAAAGGATAACATCAATAAAGTACGTGACAGGGTACGAGGAAGCTATGTGCCTCTCTAATTGGCAGACTATTTTAGATATTGCCAGTTATCAAGTCGAGTTATTTATTTTCTATTTCTTACTGAACACGGAGTTATCTCATCTGATTTCTTGAAAAAAAGCTTATTTGTTTCGATAGATTCGTTTTTTCCTTTAATATTTCCTTCTGGCTTTAATAAAATATATGTAGGCCCCACTTGAAAGTATTGTAGTTGTAAATAACTCATATATAATATTGGTATAAAAGTTTTTATTTTTATTTATTATTTGTCGGTAACTCTACTCAGTTCAGGGATTTGGGCTGAGGCGAACGGGTTATAGGAGCGGATCAGGTTTATTTTTTTTAAAAAAAGGAGCAAGCTCCGTTGTGACGTAGTTATTAATGACAAGAAAAGAAGTGTAGGGAGAGAGAGGGGAGGACTCAGAAATCCTCTAAGAGCGAGATGATAGAGAAGGCACTGGGGTTTGCTTTCATATGTAAATATCTAGCGGGTAGGAATTCTAGCCGAGCCTCTGTTCATACTTACTACACTATTCTTGCCTTTACACTGCACACAGAGGATCCCCAAGTCTCTTAGTTCCTGGGGGCCGTTAGGTCTCCTCAAACCCCCTTAAACTGTCTCCTCACCAAATCCTTACAACCCTTTTGTACAATAAAAAAATAGAAATAAAGAAAAAACACAAAAAACGATGATTTTCTTCTTCTTTTTATTGTAGAACACTTTTTTTTTTTTTTTTTTGTTTGTGAACTAACATTAAACAACACTTGGTTTTATTTGAAGCAGAAGGAAAAAATCAACATCAAGTAAATAAATAATTTCCATCTATATTTTCAGGCTTTTAAATGTAATAATAAAATTGTTGTTCGATTTATCGTAAGATGAATATAATAGCAATACCTAGTACCGGATTGCCCAAACGTCAATCATAAATTCCTGTATTATTGATAAAATTTTCAATTTTAATATAGGTATTGTATATTTTAATATTAAAATAGAATAAGTATAGAATATATATTTTCCCTATTTATTCCCTTCACCTCCTGGGTAAAAGCGCTGATGTCAAATACGAGTAACAATGAATGCAAATTAAATTTCCATTCCTAATCGAATTATTTTTTCACATTTCATTCAAAATTTTGCCTCTTGCTTTGAAAAGGCTGATAAAACTTACTTACTAAGTTACCTTTATTAATATAAATAAATGTACCTATATATTAAAAAAAATGTTTTAAAAGGTATACAAATATTCCAGAAAACTATGGCGTTTAATACAAATTTATAATAGTATTATTATTTTTATTACACTAGATAGTTGTAAAGATGTGGGACTTTTAATGACATTAAAATGTGAAGGAATAATTATTTCATTTTTTACGCACATAAAAGTGTATATTGCTTACCAAAGGGAACGGAAGCTATGTGATTATTTGATCGTTCTGAAGAATGGATTTTTTTTTTTTATTTCTCAGATTTCAAAAATTCCAAGACAGAAATCCGTTTTACACTTTAGTGGACATAATTGATTCCATGTCTTTCTGTGTGTCAGTCGGTTTGTCGGTCTGTCACACAATTTTTGCGGACAAACATATCATAAAAATTACTCGTCCGGTTTTAATGAAATTTAAATGCTTAGGCCTTAATGTTGTCAGCACCAGTTATTGGTCCCATATAAGTTTTAAATTTCTGAGCCCACTTAATCTCTTCCACATAAGCACATATGTATATTTATTTACTCTTATATCTTTAAAAGTACCCATCTGATTTTTATGAAAATGGGATACCTTATCGAATGTATAGCCTTCAAATAGTTCTAGACCAATTTCGACCATCTGAGTTCTCTAAATTTAATTTAAATAAATTTAATAAATAAATTTAAATAAATTTAATTTAAATAATATTTATTTTTGTAGATCTTATAAGATTTCATTCGGTTAACCAAGTATAAGTCACTCTTTTATTTAATCTCGTAGCCACTCGAACTATTCCCTCGACGCTCGAAAATAATAATTTTATTTCTCTTTTTATTATTGTTTGCTTAGATTAAAGATAGGTTCAGCTATATTTACTTGCATTGTATATTAAATTAACATTGTAATCTCATAGTGTTCACTGCTATTTGACTATTAGTTGTTTATAATTTTGATTCAGTGAGATNTATATTATATAATATATATTTATTATTATAAAGTATATAGGATTTAAAAAAATGTATCGTGATTCTACTATCATACAATTGTAACCAATAAATGAATAATTATCAAACCGGTTAGTGAAGGTAGTAGAGCAATCATGACCATTTAAATATACATGGGTAATTGTTTTTCATTAAACAATACACCCCTCTCTCTGTCATAAAATATATTATAAAAATATATATTAATATAAAACTTCACATACAAAAATGTACCATTAATATTAATGTTCTGTAACATAACAGGAACTTCATGTACTTACCTCGGGATAAATTAATAAAACTATAGTAAAAATAAAGCAATACAAAAATATGACGCTAGACAATAGCAAAAAATTATAATACTACTGTAACATAGCATCAAAAACAGATAACATATTTTATAACAAGAACTCAGTAAGTATACATTTAAGTAATTCTAGGTAAGTTCTAAGTATTTTACCCACAATATGAGGCCAAATTTTATATTAGGTTTTGTTGATTGGCTAGTGATAACTCACTCATTACAGTAATAACAATCTTATTTTTAGTAAATATGTATGTTAAAGTCAATAGTGAATAATTTGAAAATGTTTATTTTCTATGCAAATGAGCAAGAGTCTTCTATACTGGATCTTTAGTCCAATGAATATTTATTTATTGAAATTAGTTTTTTTTTTAATAATTATAAAAATTAAATTTAAAATAATTGTACTCATATGTACATCTAGAAAAATGCCTCCAACTATGTTCATATATAGTATAAGAATATTTTATAGAATAAATCTCTATAATTATTTTATAGAAATAAATGAAAATTATATTAATTTATTTGAATGGTCTAATTCAGTTGGTTATTAATAAGAAATATATCATCATCACCTGACTGCTTAAAGATATTTATTAATTTTAAGTGAAGATTACATTATTAATTTACATGGTGAAAGTGAACAATGGTCCGAGTTAATTTTTGGGTTCAACAGTTTAATGGTTCAATAATTAATTAATGGTTCGTCTTTTTATTCGAATAAAACGGTACTGCATATGGAAACGTCGTAAAATGTTTACACTTTATTTTGATATTCATATTATCATATTAATTTTTTCTCCGGAAGCGTGAGAAATAGTCTATTTACAAAATGTTTTACGAGGTTTATATTAAACACATGTTCAGTTTTTTCTTGTTTTTTTGTTATCAGAATAATTCTCCGCAATTTTTCCTCTTTTTCCCGCGATGTTACAAAAAAAGCAAAAAACGCTAACCGTCCCAAAGTTGTTGTTTTTTTTTCGTCTGTCTTCACGCTGCGAAACCAAACTTTTTTTACATATAAAATATATATGTGTGTCCGAGTTATTAAAACAGTTTTTCGCCTGGTTCGCGGTTCGGCGTCCCTTCAGAGCTACACGCATCGAGCCTCTGGAACAATTAAATCTACATATTCATATCAAGGGTCAAGCCTCGTGTAATTCCCTGAAAGCAACTCTAATTATCCTTTATAAAGTTTAATATAAAAAAAGAGCTAGACGAGTCGGCCGGGTGCTTCTCACCACCTCTTACACCGGATACGCCACCACAATTATATATTTACGCCCTTACATTTTTATAACCTGCCAGCGGTTAGTGGACACGGACGCCGTTTTATCTTTATCATTTTTTACTACGGTCCAATAAACGGAATAAAAATCGGCAGCGAGTGTAATGTTTGCCATGATAGTTTTTTTCCGAGCTGAATAATAGCAGGTATTAATTAGACGGGGAGCTGAACACATGGTACGGATCTATAAACAGAAGTGACCCTTCTTAGGGTGTTTATTAAGTTTTTTTCTTTCTTAAGAATTCATTACGTTTGTAAATTATAGAGGTAAGACTTCTTTACCTAACAGTTTTCCTCTTTCCAAATGCAGACGCAGACCACCGAAGTTAAGTCATTTGTTATCACTAGAACGTATCGCGACAAGGCAGCCGTCCACTACACAACAAAAATAAACCACAATAGCTACAACTTAACTTGTTGCTTAATTATTTATTCACATATTTTGACTTTTAAGTATCTTGATTTCACTCCACAAATCACTCTTTAATATAAACCTGGATATATGTAAATAGCAAAAGAGACAATGTTTTTTTGAGGTTGCTCAACCTGAACCTAATGATGGGCATCTTATTGCTTCCGAGCTTACCGAAGGTAACAGAAGCATTGTGTTCACTTTTGAGAACAAAAAAGTTTTATGCCTCCGATTTTAAAAATTCCAAGACAGAAATCCGTTTCAGACATCAGGGAACATTTTTGGTTCCGTGTCTGTCTGTCTGTCTGTCTGTCTGTCTGTCTGTC
>KZ652155.1:36634-46941 GCA_001010745.2 Gerris buenoi
GACAGACCGACAGACAGACACGGAACCAAAAATGATCCCTGATGTCTGAAACGGATTTCTGTCTTGGAATTTTTGAAATCGAAGACCTGAAATTTTTTCGTTCTTCGGAACGATCACATATAGCTTCCGTTACCTTCGGTAAGCTCGGAAGCAAAATAGTGGTATTTATTATATTCATTCAGTTATAATATTAATTAATTTTTCTGAACTTTTGTATACATCTAGCAAACTAAGTTCCAGGTTTTCTTAAGTAAAATTTGACTCCTGATATTATATTTTCCTAACTTAAATGCCAAATATAAAGTTCATAGGTTTCATTTAAAATCGCATAAAATAGTTAATACTAATGTTTTATCTTCAAATCTTGTCACACAATAATGTGTAAATAACATAACATAAATGGAAAGCTTTTATACTTTTTTCACCTATGGTAGGAAAAGTTGTGTTTTCACCCATTTTATACCATTTTAAGACCTCCCAAATGAAGAATTTTCAGCATGACCTCTCTATGTGTGTATGTGTGTTATCATCGTAGCTCGCTCAGGGTATTTAACCTGATGGAGAGTTGAAAATTGGCTGAAAAATCAGTCCTTACTAGTTGTGCCGCGCGGATATAATCAATATTTTCCTATGGCTGAACACTAGAAAATTATATTTCAATAAAATTTGTTTAGTCTTATTCATGTGTCGATCCGGGAACACAATCTATATACATATATATATATTATGTGTGTGTACTTTATTATCAATAATAAACAACAACTTTATAATTAATAGATGAGCTCTATTATCCTCTCAACCTCTTCGGCCACATGCTAACAATTATCAATTAAAGTATTTATCAATGCCTCATGCGTGAGAAAGATATTTGAATTACAATTTAACCCATAAGATATTAATATATTAAACTACGAGGTTCCGACTGGAAACTAATAGGGTTAATAAACCACCAACTTGTTTGTTTATTTATGAGGGTTGAGTTTTCTTTTTTGTATTATAATTGAGATTAACAGTAGATTAGTTAATTAATTAAGCCGCTTTAGGTTTACTGAAGCTAGATTGAAACTTTTTAAATAATAAACAATTAATTTTTATATTTAAATTACATGTTGCACTGCATTTTGTAACAATATATTTGTCACATTGGTATTTTAAACTACAATTTATAGATTAATCCGTAATGACTTCATGTCGTAGCATTTATTTAACATAAATAGTTGTAAACCTCCACCTCCAGACACAATCGTACATAAGATTTTTAATGAAAATAGTTCTATACAATACTAACAATTATTAGTGATACATTTTTCAAATAAATATTTAATGGTTGATCAGGAAATAATTAGTAAAATTGAACAGTTATTATATTTACATACATCAACTAATAATGTATTTAGAACTTTTGCATAAATATTATTAGTCTTAGCTAATTAGGTAAAATAAAAGTCAATAATTAAAAAAAAAAAAAATTGTAGAAAACCATAATATAAGTGAATAATATGCATCTATAATTAATACAATTTATAATAAAATATCATTGTATTCCGTTTACTATTAATGGTACTGCACTTTCTAGTCATTAAAAAATATTCACTATTTATGTGCATTAAATAATACTTCATAATGATATAGCAAAGCAAAAAGCAAGTCTAGTAGTTAATTAAAAAATCAAAGTTAAATAAAATACTCTGCCAATTAATGTGGCACATAGCTTCCACGCAAAGAAAAAAACAAATTAAGATATATACCTCGATAAACATAATCAAAAAGTTGGAACTTTTTAACTGGCTGTGTTCCAGTAAATATTTAATTAAGATNAGTTTAGTATATTTTTTATTTATTTATTTTTTTTTTTTTTTTTGTATAAATTATACACATATATTTGTTTATGTGTTTCATATATTTTAGATTGATCATAATTAATATTTTGACCTTTCAAAAGAGTATAAAATGCTAAGCGACTAACTGAGAGTAAAATCAACAAGTAGTGCAGTTAAAAACTGGTCTTGTCATCAAATAAATCAATATATTAGTCATCTTTTTTAAAAAAAAGCTATAAACCGATTATTGGCGTTAAAGAAGTAAGAATATTAATAATATAAATAAGTACATATTATATAGATAACAAGTTTTTTTTTTTTTTTTTAATTCCTTTTGTAAACAAAGTAAACCCTGAAAAATCGAACGTGAGCCGACTTTATAAGCTTATAATTAAAGATTAAAATAACTTTATTTTCTTTAAAGTTTGACAAAAAAATTATCTTTATTGTCAAAGTAAATAATAAATAAGAAGTTTGACAATGTTAATCGCTATTAATTCCCGTCTGATTTGGAATTTCATTCATCCATCGGGTATTAGATTATAGGGGTCTTATTTAAATAAATGCAAATGTCCCAAGGAGCCTTTCTGCCTTTGACTGGGTCCACCTATTCTAATTACTGGTATTAGCTTTAGGAATCCGTATGCAATCCACCCCCTTATGATTTCAATGATTTATACCCTCATTAAATATTTGCAACATAATGTATCATACCTTCAACAACTCAAATAAATACATTGAATAATTACTTTATTAACAGTTGTTATTAGAAAAACATATTCTTTCTGTTCAAATAAATCATTTGTATGGATTTTTATAACCACTAAAGTTATATATATATATGTATATATGTANACCGACAGACAGACACGGAACCAAAAATGATCCCTGATGTCTGAAACGGATTTCTGTCTTGGAATTTTTGAAATCGAAGACCTGAAATTTTTTCGTTCTTCGTAACGATCACATAGCTTCCGTTACCTTCGGTAAGCTCGGAAGCATATAATTGTTTTTGTTCTTCAGAACGATCACATAGCTTCCGTTACCTTCGGTAAGCTCGGAAGCAAAATAGTGGTATTTATTATATTCATTCAGTTATAATATTAATTAATTTTGCTGAACTTTTGTATACATCTAGCAAACTAAGTTCCAGGTTTTCTTAAGTAAAATTTGACTCCTGATATTATATTTTCCTAACTTAAATGCCAAATATAAAGTTCATAGGTTTCATTTAAAATCGCATAAAATAGTTAATACTAATGTTTTATCTTCAAATCTTGTCACACAATAATGTGTAAATAACATAACATAAATGGAAAGCTTTTATACTTTTTTCACCTATGGTAGGAAAAGTTGTGTTTTCACCCATTTTATACCATTTTAAGACCTCCCAAATGAAGAATTTTCAGCATGACCTCTCTATGTGTGTATGTGTGTTATCATCGTAGCTCGCTCAGGGTATTTAACCTGATGGAGAGTTGAAAATTGGCTGAAAAATCAGTCCTTACTAGTTGTGCCGCGCGGATATAATCAATATTTTCCGCTATCTTTTACCAAGTATGCTTAGTCACCAAACATTTAAAAAAATCCAAAAGTGGTCCGATCGATTTGAAATGTGACCCGATCGAACTTCTCTGTATGACAAACAAATCCACCAAATTTAATTTTGATATTGGCCGCCATTTAAAAGTTATCAATTTTTGAATTTTGAAACCTTTATAGTTAATATTACCGAAAGTATAAATACGTTTTTTATTTATAGCTTTTTAATTATCGTAGGAACCGGTAAAAAAAAATATAAAAAAGGACGAAATTCCATTAATTAGTTTAAAAGTTATAAGCGAACATAATTATTAATTAGTGCGATACTTTTTTTTATAAACGTCAAAGTTTGATTACATCAATCTGTCAATATACCGCCAAAANAGGCTTTGTTTCTTCAACAAATGTTTAAATTTCTCTGACTTTATTAAATATTTACTGGAACAGTGCCACGCGGTTCGAACTTTTTGATATTTATGGTATTTTTCTTAATTTGTTCTTTTCTTTGCGAGGAAGCTATGTGCCACATTAATTGGCAGAGTATTTTTTGTCGCCTTCGTTTGTCTTTAGACAAACTGTTGTCTAGATAGCTGTTGTCTATCTTCAGTGCAGACGCATATAACCTAAACTACTTGGCCAATTTCAAGAAAAAATTATTTTAGATACAAATTTAGGGGTGCTCTTTAAAACGGATCTAGCGACTAAGATGCTAAAATGTACTCAATTTCAATATGAATTTAACCATAATATAAGAGAAAAATATAGTCCCTGAGATAACTATAAATGAATGGGTAATAGGAAATATTCGATTCCTCACTTGGGAGGAGTTATTTAAATTGTAAATGTTGATAGCGTTAAAAACAACTAAATTTAACCAAGAACACGGCAAGAAAACTTAAAACAACTTTTAGAAAAACACTAATGGAAACACAGATCCAAGTAATTATGTTCTCGTATATCTATATGAAAAAGTTTAGTATATTTTTTATTTATTTATTTTTTTTTTCACTTTTATTATGAATGATATAATTATACATTTTGCATCCGAGTTACCAAAGGTGACAAAAGCATTGGGATCGTTTTAAAGAACGACATTTCTGGAAATCCGTTTCAGACATCACCCATTTTTGATCCTCTATTAATTTCAAACTTCTGCGGTCTTTGGTTTCACTTACACAAGCGAGGAATTTATTTTGATTAACACCTATATCATTAAAAGTACTCGTCTAATATTTAAGAAATTTGGATGGTTTGTCGAAAGTAGCCTGCTAATTTAGAAGTAGAAATTTCTGTTAACATACAACGCACAATGTTAACATATTTTTTCAGAAATAGAGGGAACAAATCAATAAATCAGACAACTTACTAAAGATTCATAAAAGGAAAACACCATTAAAGTGCACGTGTTAGAAGGCAAAGAAGCTATGTGCAACACTAATTTAACATTATGGAGTTATAACTTCAGGCTCGAGGAAGCCCCTTTGATAGAACCTGTAATATGAACCACAAGGGTTTGATATTCAAAGAAGTGGCAGATCCACGTAGATGTGTCATTGACTTACCAGCAAGTGTTAAGTGACCGTTGCTATCAATATGGCAATGTATTGCTAATAATAAAAACCAATCGCTTAAGTATTGTTTCAACATTACTATTGTTAATTAATGTAAGAAGTTCTTCAAATCTTGGATACAACAGCATTAGTATCAGTCTATAGTTTATGAGTAAGTAGGTGCAGTACTTTAACAAATGGATCAAATTGTTTGTGAGTCATTTTCATCCAGTTTGCAAATAAAAGCATTTGGGAACACTATGGATATATTTTGAAAAATAAATTATTTTAATTAAACGAGTCATTGTTAATTACAAATTGGTTAGTAGTTCCCTAAATAATTTAAACGTCTGTAAAATGTTTGTAAGATAATATTATTTTAATTATTCTTACACTTGAAAGGAATATTAGGTGAAGACATAATTAAGTTATTGCATACGTGTTAAAGAAGTTTGATAACAATGTATTTTAAGGTTTGCTTGGGGCTGTGTTGTTGTATTAAAGTGCTTCTATTGTCAGAAGAATAGAATTAAGTAGAAGGGGATTAGTGTTTTTTAAGGTGAGCAAGTGGGCCTTGTTTAATGAGCAGTGTGTAATGTAAGGTTAATTGTGTCGGGTAGTTAAGGGAAGGGGGTGTGACAGGACTAAGGTAAGGGGTGCGTAGCGTAGTGCATTGTTTCAAGGGGTTGCGGGGTGGTAGGGGTGGTGAGGCGGGAGCCTGCTATGAATGGCGCACGCGACGTCAGGTGGGGGACGCCGACCAAGGGGGGGCGCGCAATTAGAATTTCAAATCAGAGCCATTGAGAGAGGGGGGGAGACATCAATAATTCATAAAGGTGCCGATACCTGTGTCCTTCCCTCTTTACCCCTTACCTAGCCAATCGATTCCTTGTGTGTACGCACCCCGCCACAATAAACTACCTGTAAGCACTGCCACAATATCCACAAACAACAACAAAAAATTCTGCGTCAAGTACTACAAATAATAAAAAAAAATTCTGTCCCTTCTTTTAAAGAATTAAAATTGGTTTACATACAGTATAAAGAATAAACTGACACACACACCCACACCCACACACACACACACACACACACACGATATATATATATATATATATTCAACTAATAATGTATTTAGAACTTTTGCATAAATATTATTAGTCTTAGCTAATTAGGTAAAATAAAAGTCAATAANTGCGAAAACGGCATTTTGCATTGCTCGTGTGGTTTTACTACCCTCGCTGTCGCTCGGGTGTAAACACCACACTCGCATGCAAAATGCTACTTTCCACACTCGACGCGTAATGTGCGATTACAAAGAGTGATAGTAGTATTGTTACTTTAACAGTAGTAAGTAGTATATTTTTGAGTTTTCATGAGTCAGAAAGTATTATTTTTAATATTTTTGTCTCGGTATTCATGTATATCTATACATTTTTAAAACTTCATAATATCCTCGCCTGAAAATGTTTGATTTTAACTTAATGTGTATTCTGTGGGGAGAAGTTAAATTGAAGAAACGAAAGCAAAGTTAAATTCCATCTAAAAAGAGGATTTCCATTGAAGAATATAGGACATAGGAGGATGGTTTTGTCAATGGCAATGCTGTATGTAAATGGCAGGCCGGCCAGGCAGACTCTGAAGGGAGTTAATCCGAGACTTGGAGGAGAGAAGTGCCGGGTCCTATGGTAATGGCTGGTGCCTTCACCATCCTTCTCCTTTCGATTTACATTCAATGCGCACTGCGCCGACTCTAATGGTTTGTTATGATGTCAAAACTGGGTTGAACGGTATAATTTAATTTTTTCGGCTCTCGCTCGCTCTCCACGGTTACCGGCACACAGGATACGTTGCCGTGGATACATTATTCATGTGACATTTCTTCCAGAGTTTTTCGTCGCCCCCATCTCCACTCTGTTCCAGCGCGGCTTGCACACTCCTCGTCTCTCTTTTTTTCTTTATTATTTTTCTTTTTCGTTCGGTGTCAGACCGCGGAGGGGGGAGGGCTGTTCTGTCTGCCGCGGGCCCCAAAAGAGGAAGTCACGCCGCCGATGTGACTCGAATACCAAAGGGCCATCTCCCCCTCTCATTCTCCTCTGGGCCAACGACCATAAATATTTGTACTCCAACCACTTGAAAAGCCATTATTTACTGGGGAGATCATACCTGAGAATAAACTTAGTTTGTGTTCCACTTCATTCAAAACTACTATACATCCCGAAAGAACAGTAGCGACCTATTATCACACTAGAGACTCCTTATCAGATATGCAGTAAAGGATGAGATACGTGTTATTATGATTATCTTACGAATTACAATACATTTTTTAGCTAGATTTTAATTTTAATGTCATCAGTCAAATAATATTATACATAAAGTTGTAGATTATAGAAGGTACCTAATTCTAATTCTACAAATAGTGTTGCTGTTTCCATAAACTAAAGATAATGATACGCTTGTATAAAATAAGACCAAATTTAATGACACATAATATCATATTGAATTTGTAGATATTAGTGAAACTATTAGTTTTCTTTTCTTTTGTATTATATTAATGTAACATTGAATGTAACATTACTGCTATTATAACGATCGTTATATAAAAAGGACATCTGTTCACACAGATTGGCCATTTTTATGAGCGACAGAAGTTTAAGCTCGGCGTTACTAGGAGAAGAAATATCGGTGGGCGGGTAAGTCGGTGATGCAGGATGGGTTCGGTTGTGAAACGAAGCTCGTTTTTGGGACGAAAACAATCCAAATATTGGGCGAGGGGTGACCCATATGGCCAGTGGCCGCGGGGCACCCCTCGACACTGCCCGCACCCTGCACACATCTGCCCAGGTAGGTTCTCATATACTGCGTCTCTTCCCCTCAGTCTTCTAAAGCTTCTTTGATATGCCTCCCAGAAATTCCCTATCTGACAAAAAAAAAAAAAAAAACCTACACACTGGACCCCGTCAAAACATCACCGAGTCTTTTAACTGGACCGTTGAACAAGAGATTGACTTGTGACTAACTGTTTTACTTTGACGACAAAAAAAAATTGACATCCATATGAATAACTTATCCAAAAAGGTTTGAAAACTAGAAGTTCCCTTTCACTATTTCTATGTTGCTAAAAAAAAAATCATATGAATATATATCTAGAGCATGTAAACGAGAGGATATATATATGGAGACAGACAGTTCGCAACAGAACACGAGACAGTAGAGTAGACCTTATTTAAATACTAGACATGAATAGCTTTTGCCAACAAAGGCAAATCAACTAGTTGCTACCGCTAAGACTTTTTATTTATTGAGGAAGTTGAATAACAAGTAAATTGTAAAAAAAAAGTTGTTTGCTTTGTACGACTCTCTCGCTTTACCATCCAAGTACGCGGATTTATACTAGGCATTTAATGTTCTTTTATAATATTTTTTAGTTGTATAGATACTTCATATCACATTATTTTGTATTCTTTTTTCTACTAAAATTGATTACATCGTTGACAAAAATAAATCTTGGATATTTGCAGCCTTTAAACATACCATTCTTTATATAATATAAATATCTATGTATATATATACATAAAATAGTTAAAATGGCTTAAGTATTTATTGGAGGCTGACTATTATTATATGGTTAGCATTTTTACACATTTAGCTGGTGTTTGACAAGTAAATACAGTGTGTATTGGCTGGCGGCTGACTAGCTGAATAATGTAATAGAGAGGTTAGTTTACACGAGTGATGAGATGCCAAGTCAACTGGAAAAGAATCTTGAGCAAGGATAGTGGGTTCCCATTACACCGTCTTATGACAGGACCCGGTTCTTATAAACAGTAAAAACACACCAAGGGCAAATTAATTACACTAGTCCTCACTTTAAATATAATATAAATATAAATTCATCACATTATTTTATTAAATAACACTATTATAAATAAACTAAAATAATACAAAATAATTAATCATTATATACATAGCAAAGATTAAATGGAATCAAAAGAATAATACAACTTATCCAATTAAAAAAATAAATAATAACAAAAAAATATTTAGTAGGTTATGCGAGTTATAATATTTAAATAAATGATAAGAATGAAATGAACGATAAATAATTTAATTGTAATTGTTCGATCATTTTAAAATATAAAATTACAAATAGTTGGTAATATTACCATTGACGAGAAAATGTAAAGATATAGAATTATTTCGAATAGTGTAGAAATATTTTGCTAGGGCTAACAAGGTTCCTAAGTCTTCCTTAAACAAAATAGCAAAATTTAGCTGCTATACCTACAGGTAAGCTAATGGCCATGTATAAAATTGTCAAGAAGTAGAAACACGATAGAATATTTAATTGTGTATAGAAGTAAATTGTGTTTAAAAGGTTACGAAACATTTTTGTAAGGAAGGATTTTTGAGGATTATATTGGCAAACTCATGTTCATGTGGAGATAAACTAATTAATCCATTTTCCACAAGTGTATTTCTAATTTAATATAATTATTATTGATTTAAACCTTATTGTTTATAGAAGGATTATACTTTTTACTATCAGTACTTGTACACACTAATAAAATAAAGAATTCTTTTATTTTGCGTTGGCTATACTCGATAATATTATAGGTTTGATTACCATGAGATGGTTATTGTTATAATAATGACATACATTTTAATCTGTTTGAACAATCACAGTAGTAAAAAAAAAAATTACAAACTGTCTACTTATAAAATAAGCCATTAGTGTCTACTTACAATATAAGTCTTAAAATTAGTACTAAATAAAAAAAAAGTTAAAATAATAGAAGTAGAAACACGATAGAACGTAATAGATACCTATAAAGATTATACCTAAGTACCAGATATTCACTACTTTAATTTTAATGTGTTTTGAATATGGACTCAAACGCAGATTTTTATGTTAGTTTTAAGATAAACCTATAACAAACTGTCGCAGTAACTTCAAAAAAAGTGATTTAACACTCACTACTTGATATACATACATGTAATTTGAAAACATTGTTCCTTTCCATATTATGTTATAGTTGTGATTATTTCACTTGTATTTTCATCCACGTAATATATTATATTGAGAGGAAGTATCATTTAGATGGTGAGATAATATATATTTTGAGATTTTTATTGACTTATTCGTTTTAAAGTCTTTTTAGTCCAATCAGTAAGGGCTATCACTGGATAATTCCTTACATCTTGCCGCAATAATCAATTTAAAAAAAAAAATTAGTCCAAATAGCCCCAAAAACGATTTTTAAATTTTGCTTCCGAGCTTACCGAAGGTAACGGAAGCTATGAGATCGTTCTGAAGAACGAAAAAAATTTAGGTCTCCGATTTCAAAAATTCCAAGACAGAATTCCGTTTCAGACATCAGGGAACATTTTTGGT
>KZ652155.1:46994-69297 GCA_001010745.2 Gerris buenoi
AATAATAATAACAATGCATATTATATTTTCATTATAATTATAGTTTTAGGGTAGGACTCAAGTATAATCATTTTTATATCTCAAAACATCATTAATTTAATGATTCTAGGTTTAATTAATTTCTTAATCGCTATAAAAAAAATGCATTAAACAAGTTTGCAAACAGTTTATATTCAATTAATTCATTTGTTAAATATATTTAGAAGAATAAAAATATCTATTATATACCTACTATTAATTGAATACTTTAGCGATTATAATTCTATAGACGACACTGTAAGGCTTTAAAATGCAGCTACATTTAAAGGAATTAGTAACTAATACTTTTTTAAGCACAATTACCCTTTTTTAGAGAGAACAAAAATGGCAGTTTAAAAAAAGAAGTTAAATGAACAATTATCCAGTCTGTAAATAAGCGGCGTAAAGCCCAGTAGCCGCTGGCCGGTAATGTGCTTATAATTCTTTTACCGATTAACTGAATTCGTTTTGAATTAATTAGCTTAAATTTAAATAATACGAGGTATTTTAAAATGTCGGTTTGTGTACGTGTACGACGGTTCACCGTGTACATTTAATTAAATATTATGTAAAATAGTAGCCAGTAATAAATATGGATAGGTGTTTTGCATCGGGTGCCAATTACAGCGGTTGTACGGACAGGTAAATTTGACGCTTCCACTTTCCGCGCTCGCATTTCTAACTCGAATGCTTGAGACAAGTTTTTTTGCTTCTCATATTCAAATTCCTTTCACTTAATTAAATCTTTAAATAAATACCAACGTCTTGTCAGATAACGTATCCGTTTATTGATCGTCCACTCATCCTTAAAATATGTTAAATGGGCCGAGCATCTTATTCATGTGGGCAATATTTTAATATGCACTAATTTATATGATTATGGGAAGAAAAAACATTTTATATTTATTCACTTTTTTTACAACCACTTTACTTTTAAAGTATATAATAAAATTTTAATAATGCCGGAATAAATAAAGATATAATCCCGCGTTTTAAACAAGAGAACAAAGTGTTACTTTCTAAATAAAATTTAAATTGAAGAAAGAATATTTAACGTTGGATTTAATTTTTTATTGTTTTTATGTTAGTATAGTTTGCTTCCACCGCAAACTTGACTACGATGTTGTTATTTTTTACTATTATTCATCAATTATTTATAATAGAGTTTTATATAATATTTTCAAATTTAAAGTATAATAATATATTAAGGTAAAGTTATTGAATTTTGAAACATCTCTATCTATCAGACATCGAACTATTTTTTTAATCTTTATTCCTTAACTTAATTTGTTCTAAATAATGATTAACATAACATGATCAGGGATTCCTAAAAACCTAAATTTATTGTAATTATATTTTAATGATTCAGGCTATTCATTATCTTTCAACAATATAAACTTTTCAAAAAAATAAAAAACCTTATTACTTTCTTTTTATAATTTTTTTAAAACAAAATTCATGTAATTATTAGTTTGTCACTTTCAGGTAAAGGACAACTTTCACAAGTCAGTTTAAATTATCTTTATTTTTATATTCATTCTCCTTTTGTCAAACAGTTTTCTTAATTATTTTATCCGCAAACAATAAATGTTTAAGTATTTGGTCTCTTATCTTAACAACACCTTATCTTGATCAACACTCTTGAATAAAGTATTCATCTCTATCAAAGTAGTTAGAATTAGAGCGTTTTATCGTTCTATCGTGTCTTTGTACCAAGTATCCATTTGACCGATTGACTGTATTACTTTAGCGAAGAATTTGAATAAATATGAAGATTACTTAATGGCTTTCCGGAATATCTATGTCATTTATTCAAGAAGCAGTGCTGGTACTGTCTATATGTGACAGCCTTTGTCATTTATATATATTTTCGATAATAATTAGAATAGACAAGTAGGGGTTATATAACTACATAGTTGTATATATTTGATAGTACTTCGCTGTCTCGTTACTACTCAGGTTATAGTGCTTATACTTGCCTGTCAGCAATATAATATGAATTACTATATTATAATCGTGATTGATAAATTATGTCGATGCCCTTACTTCACTAAAACATCTAGTTAATATATCAACTGCAATTAAAATGATTTCATGACCCCCCCCCCCCTGCCACACACGTTACATTTTGTGTCAACAAATATCGGTTTTTGAATTAAATTTACTCACTGGCCTCGTATTTGTATATTAACCGTAGGATAAGTAAGACCTGTTAATGCTTTCGGGTTGGAGCCCGAGGGAAGCACGAAAACAGCAGCTCGATACCTCTTAACAGGCTAAATAAGACAGTGAATCGTACATCGATGTACAACGTATTCAAATATTAAGCCCCTTTCGAGGGAATTTACATAACATTGCGTTTGCGGTGGTTGGGCTTGCTAATGCGGTGCTCTCCTCATACCAGAACTAATAACACAGTTTGCCCATCTAGGCGAACCTCTTGTAGCTGTCATTCAGGGCTAATCCTGCAAGCACTTTGCCTGCTGTCAGCTGCTTAAACCGACACCTTCTCTTCTGACATTATATATTAGCTATATTCTATATCGCCGATTGTCAGATCACAATGAGTCCTCAATTCCCACTATTGTAACTGACAGTTATAATAAACTTGGGCATTTGTCCTGTACCTTGTAGCTAATAAAGATATATTGAAATGGGTGACAGATTAATTGATATATTACGTAGTTTTCTATAATATGATTGCATTTAACATTCGAACCTAGAAATAGCATAACACAGGCTAAAACTTCCATGAATTGATATTTTGTTATTTATTGATGGTCGATAGAATTGCAGCACGTTATAGATTTGACCTTAATTTAAATAAATATTTTATTAGTTGCGTTTGGCGAATTAAGTCATCTCTGTCATTGATAAACAGAAGCTGTATGTAAACTATGCATTTTTTTTTTCAGAATTAAACCATATTGGTTACAGTTCCATTACGGCTAGGTTAAAAAAAAAATGATTTTTTTATTTTTTTTAATAACTGAATAGAAATAATCTTGGCTTTTCAGATTGTTTCTTAAAGTTCCTTTTATTGTCACCTTTGACATATCCGTAAATGAACTATTTGTTGTTAAGGCATCGCTTTCTCTGATCCAGTTGTTGGCATGGATAAACGAGTCCCGTGACGGTCTTTATAATTGTTACTGTGTCAGTACTAGATCCGAGGGAAAGGTAACAGTAAAATTCTTTTATTGGGCTGTTCTTTGTTAGCCGATCTAGCAGGGGTGAGTTGAATGGTCGGAGATTTCGGGTGACCGGTGGTGATAGGGAGCCGGACTTAGGGGTGACGAAGACCTGTACAAGAATAGAGCAGGTGGGGCCTTCAAGATTAGGATTGCATGGATCCCCGTGTGCAGAAATGAGTGAGAGATAAAGATAAGGGTCATGTAGGGGACGTTTTCAACCCTAGGTTTACGTTCTTTTGACCTTGTTTTAACAACTAACAAGAAATCCTTAGCCTATTCAATGCAGTGGGGTATCCAGGTCATGTAAGCAATGAAGTTCCATAGCATCTATTGACAAAGAAGCACTATAATAGGTGAGACAGAATTTTCCAATCTAATCATTCTGCAATAAAAATAGTCCATTAATTAGTGTGGCACATAGGTTCCTCCCTGTCACTCTGTCATGTACATTTTAGTAATGATATCCTTTTGCATATCCCATTATTGTCAAATTAATTTATTTCCCAACTGTGTGCTTCCGAGCTTAGTGAAGGTAACTGAAGCTATATGATTGTTCTGAAGAACAAAAAATGTTTATATCTCCGACTTCAAGCATTTCAAGACACAAATCCGATTCAGATGTATCAGGGTACATTTTTGGTATGAACATATCTCTTAAACTACTCGTCCGATTTTAATGAAATTTAGATGGTAGGTTATAATTATACTCAAACCATTATACTTTGTTATTCTGATAGCGCAGAAAAATTGAAAAAAAAAGAAAAACGGGAGGGGAGCCAAAGAGATCTTGAGATTTTGGCGGGTAGCATAGGTAGTATAGGGCAACTAGGCAAACAAAAATATCACTAAAAAAAACCGTCTAAAGGTTTTATTTTTTCCCTTACAAGGTTGACCAATCTGGGCTGTCAGATTTACAAAGTATAATGACATGAGTATAACACTGGTCTCTCTCATATAAGTTTTAACCTTCTGTGCCCGTTATATTTATCTTTCACATGAGTACAAACATGTCTACATTTTGTTTTAGATCTTCTGGTGGTGACCGCGTCATGTTCGAAGAGTATTCCGTGGTTTTGCCTCCTATACTGGAGGCATCTTCAGGGTGTTTAATGCTGCTCTGAGCGCGAGGGGCAACGTGGACTCAAAACAACATGTACAACCCTTAAGATGCCAGCATATGAGGCAAAAAATTTGGAATACTCTTCGAACATAATGTCACCACCGGAAGACCTAGAACTTAATGATGATATTAACCGCAGAGGCCTACGCAATTAGATATCTACATTTATTTACAATATCTCCAAAATATACACATCTAATTTTATGAAGTTTGGAGGGTTTGTCGAAAATAACCCGCTGATAGCCCCAGATTAATTTGAACCTTCTGCTCTCATTAAATTTGGCATAATTGATACCTTAAAAACAGACATACACAAAGGGGAAATCCTCAAGGAAAATGCCTCCTGACGATCCTTGAGCAATTCCTTTTCCAAAGGGTAGTCTACACACGGGAGGGTTTCCTTTTGAATTTCTTCTAGGAATTAATCCCAAAAAAACTTCAGGGATTTCCTTGGGGATTTTCTTTACTGATCCCTCACCAGTCCGTCTAGAGTCTAGACGGACTGTCGTCAACTCATTTACACGCCATATCTCACTGCGTAGTTCCATCTATTGTGTCAGCCTCAAGGCGGGTGAAAAAATTGTAGGGATTTTGGGGACTGCAGTCCATAGGTGGCCTCTAGGCCACCTCGACACACGTACAGGAATTTCTCCTGGTCTGGACTGTTCAGTCCATACCTCAAGGATTTCCTTCTTCGTGCATGGCCGTCTTAATTCATGTGAAAATTCAAAACATCTTTGACAGATTTTAAAAACGAGGGTAGGGGTAATAAAGCAGCATTAAAGTATACGAAGTAGGACGAGAGAGAGCTATGTGCCACACTAATTGCCAGACTATTTTTATAGGTTAATATATGTTACATAGTTATACTCAAAGATAAAAAAAGAAATTACTTTAAAAAAAAGTTTTTCATTTGTCTCTGAAAACGAACCACGCATTCAGAGCTCGACCTACGGTCATCTTGACAAAGAAGCGGTCAAAACGCCTACAGCCTACAGTAGATTTAAAAACAGACATCTTGGTATTCCTTTGAAAATATGGATCTTATTTGAATAAGAATTGGTCTTGCAAAAGGAAACATACAAAATAACTAACGGGACCTGCTTACTAGAAGAGAACCAACGGCACTTATTTCACACATTGCTTTTCATAGATCGGGATGTCAAAAGATTTTTTATTTCTAAGTCTAATAACTGGACTAAGCAACTCACGTAGCGCTGAGTGTCGTAGCGCTTTCTCTATGTAGCATTTTAGCTCTTTTTAATGGTATTTACTTGCTGGACTTCGTCGGATTTTTTACAAGTTAAGAGATAGAGAAGAAGATAAAAAAAACTTGTAACAAGACACGAGAACAATAATCAAACACTGCTTCCAGAAGTTTTCAGTCTGTTTTAGAGAGAGATGGTAAATCGCGTCCATGTAGAACAGGAGTGCTGTCATGCACAGTTGACCCTAGGGAAAAATATATTGTCGATTCAAGTGGGTTTTGTGACACCGCTGTTTTGTGTGCTGACGTGCCGAGACCACTTCAACTCATCCTCCTCCAATTCAACTAATTTTACTAAAATACCTGAATACGTATATACATAAATGTCTGCTTTGATTCATATACAATTGTGTGTGTGTGCATGAGCATTTATACGTCTGTTATGATTTACTGAGCACCCGAGCTAAGTTCCCCCACTTAGCAAGTTGCATCAAGTTTAAGAATGAGTTGCAATTTGCAATCTGATTATAAAATCTAAATAGAGCATTGTAACTTTTGTTTTATAATTACGCTCTGTCATATTCTCTTAATTGAGATAAATATTATAGAAATTATCAGTAACAACATGCGGTATAATAATAGAACTAATTAATTTGTAGTAAGAACATTAGTTTTTAATGAATTAATAGTTTGACATACTTAATGTATTGATAGTTTTAATTAATAATGATTTATTAAAGCCTCTAGTCCAGATCATTGAAAAGGCAAATAAAACTAAGTGTTCTTCTTGTTTCATTTAAAGCTGTATAATTCTGTTTCCGTTTATACTACTCCTTGACTTCTCTGTTTATTTCACAAAGCGAAGTCGTTAATATAAACGTAAACTAAAGCTAAACGAAGGGCATCTTTGGGCAGACTATTGATATTTGTATGAGTGGCGTCAGCACCACTTACCTTGTAAAGCCGACTCGCTGCCTTATTGGACTCGCCACTCAATTAGACCTCCAGTGATAACCTTTTTAACAGCTACTTCCATTTTCTTTTTTCTTTTCCTTCTATTTACTAATATAAATGCTTCAAAAAACGAATCCGTTACAAAACAGAACCATTATTAAACTACTTAACCTTGACTGTGGGTCTTTCTAACTTTTACATTTCGATGTTGCATAAAAGATAGATCATTGATTTGTTCCTTATTCGACATCTTTCTTAAAATTTGCTTTTTGTTTTTGTTTCGGAAATATTTATATCATAAACCTTCAACTTAGTTGGCGGTCCAAAATATTTTGTTTTTTCTGTACTCGAAGGGGATAGAATCTGGTCTTGGAATGCTGACAAATGGCCCTCAAACCTCTCCTACTGAAAAATTAGGAATGTATAGGTACCTTTTTAAAACGCGCAGGGTTGTCTAACAGCCAGGGTTTCTAATAGGACCTCAAGATGAAAAAAAAAAAATAAATAAAAAAATAAAAAATTGAGTATAGGTTTCTGAAGGGGTAGTAAAGGATAGATTAACTATATATAGAGATAGAGGGGTTATTTGGCTTGACTCTAATGGGGAATCCATTATACTATCATCAATCTACATCCAATCAGGACAGCTTCATTCCATCGGAGGCTGCCTTCTATTGTAAAAAATCTAAAGACAATAACCCATTGAAACAATAAGCCCTACTGGAAAATCTTAACTATCTTTTAATGAGCCCTGTTCTGGCTACTGGAATACACGAGGGATTCATTGAATTCAACCAATCATTAGTCATTTCTGTACTCTTCATTACTTCATTGAACACATAGGTCTCTCTTGGCAACAACTTTCCTACTGGTAAATAGTACCAAAAGCAATAATATCTTAGAAAATCTAATGCAAATTAGATAATATCTTATGTAATGCAAATTCCACTAATTCATACTTTCCAAATTTTTAGCTTTTATTTTATATAAAAGAAGAATATTTATGGTAAAAAAATAATAAGTTTATGACTGTTGCAGTAGCACAGCGAGTGGAAGTACACAAAACCTGTTAATATATTATGAGTCGTTGCCACAGTCGGATATTTACATCATTTTTATGTATATGATACAAGTCATTACTTGTACCTTCTTCATTCTGTGCCTTCTGGCCTTAATACCTACTACAGCTATTGTGAGTTCTATTCAGCTGATCGATTAGCGTTTAATTTCTATTGATTTAATTCTAGCGTTTAATTCTATTATGCATACAATAAAATCTTAAGTAAATTATATTCGCGAGTAGGGTACTACACTTACTTTTGTTCAATAATGTATACAAATCTTTTTCTTTCCAGCGATTAAATTAGGTTTTCTTGGCATATATGAGGATTATTACAGCATATTATGGTGTTGGTTCTATTTATTTTTCTCATCATCCAATTTTTCTGTAAAAATGGAAGAATGTTTTTAAATGCCTTTTAGCAGCTTATAGGTATGCTAAATAAAAATAGTCTACAAGATATTTGTTGAGGGTGTACCTGGTCCTTGGATTTAATATCCGCGTGTCCTTTTCTACTCAAGGCCAACCCGATAAAATAAAAAACAGACAATTCCAATGAATGAATTGATCGGTTCGAATCCATCCTAATTACAAGTTAGCGCTTCGTTCTTTTCCTAAGAACTTAAGATCCATGAATGACTTTTTGAAGCCTTTATAATAATACCTGAGCCAAGTACACGTAGTGTATAATTATCCTCCGGGTGACCTGCCAGACACGTCCTTATATACTTATTATACAAATCCCGCCTGTACTATTTCATCCCTTTTAATAATGGTACAGCCGTTAGCCCACTATTGTTTCTATACATACAATGCTAACCCAAAAGAAAATAAACAAAATAAAACTAACGACCATATAAAAACATAATTATTATTCTACCTACCAATGTTATTTTCTGGTGTCAATCTTTCTATGCATAGATTTCTATAAACTTAAATTTACTCAGGCTCGCAACCACCGATCTCTTAATCTCTTAACCGTGGCCTCTTCTATCATTAGCTGCAGAGGTTTTACAGAAACTTCTTTTTTGTCCGACTATCTGCCACGCTTGAGCCCTGTGTAGATAGATGGTATGTGAAAATTTTTAATCAATTATTTTTTTCTAATTATAATAGAGCAAAATATAAATATTATAAAATATTTGTTTCTTCAAGCCTTTTGCCAAATAAATAATATATTTCCGTTTCAGCTCGGATACTGATACATACATAATTACTTGGTCAAAGGTTTTTCCATTTTTTAGTTATTTCAAGTTTTCCGTTTTTTTTTTTCCTGAATACGAATGCCAAATTTCTTTGAACTCGTTCAGGTAGTTTTGGCCTACGCGTGCACACAGACTACAGACAGACATTTATTTTCCAAACCATTTTTTTGAATTCATATTTTCAAACAGTCACAATACTTTCTCTTTATATATACTAGGTATATGAGAAAGTAAATTTACACATGCTTAAGTTTGAAGATAGTAGTATTGACTCATATAAGGTAATTATTGTAATAATCTTTTACCTAATTTTTAATACTTCAAGGGTCGAACAATACCAATAGCATTTTATTTCTTATCTTCCCATGATTTCGTGTCAAACTGATAAGAAACACGAAATTGGCTGGCTTTTTTTAGCAAACCAAAATTACAAATTACCACAACCACAATACATCAAAATAAAAAAATATTTTCCATTTTTGTGTTTTTTAAATACAATTATTGATCAATATAGCCAGATGAGATATTGACTTTAATGTAAATGAATCTTTAGTATATTTATTTCCTTTTAAGTGTATGATTTACATTTTTTTTATACATAATTATGTTCACAATAAACTTTTTCTTATTGGCTATTGTCCCAGATTTTGATGATTACGTGAAACTTACAAGTACTATTATAATCTTTGATACTATGTGTAGTTATATTTGTTTATTATAACTTAAATGAAACAGAGAAAAATTAGTGTTCAATTAATACGTTTATTTGATTAGTTTAGAAGAAACTCTTCAGGTGATATGAATTACGAGTATGCATTTGTTATCAAAGTACGATAATGGTTTTAGGAAGATAGATATAATAATCTTTCTAGAACATAAATAATAGTTTGCTTACACTGGTTACATTAGGTTTACTATTTTATAATCAATATAATTATTTAAAAGAAGAAGAAGAAAACTACTGGCTTAGCACAAAGCTTGTGCCTGACCTCTCAACCAAGTCAATACTCATGAGCTAAGTATTGGAGCCTGAGAGTTCTGATCATGGTTTGGCTGAAGCATCTTTAAAGCTTGGGATTCGATTTAGGTTGGCTGAAGGCTAGACGAAAGACTGGGGTATCCATGGCTCCGAGGAGCAGATTAGCAGCATTGTGACGAGGAAACCAATACCCCGGGGTAGTTTTTGGGAGGTGCTCTAATAGTGGCTAAGAGCGGCCCCTGATTGCCCCGGTTTTGGCAAACCAGATCACGTACTGAGATCGATACGCGGGACTCACCCCCTGGCTCCCGCTATACCAACACAACAAATACTCGACTAAACCTCATTCCGACTTCTTATATTATCTTATTTATATCATAACAATAGCAATAGTATTAAATCTGGATTTTCATTTTTGGTAAATTTCAAAATTTCAATTTTTTCCCCTGTTATTTTTTGTCGAAAAATTGGTAAAAATCCAAAACACTTAGATTAGCTTTTAATTTTATTTAGTGGTTTATCACCCTCTATAAATATAATAATTGTAAATAAACTAAGGATTTCACCTTATAGTATATTGGTTACTATATAATTGTTCAAAAAATTATATTCCTCACAGGTTTCATAATACAGGATTATAGAAAAAAAATAACATTATAATTGCTTGCACAATTCAGTGTTTGAATTATATTGGAAAGAGATGCAAATGCCTGGAATCTGGTGTAAAAAGCTTGAAAATGGGAAAAGGGGAAATAATATAGCTTATTATGAAACCTGCTTAGATTCTAATATCGTTAACAATTATAATGTACACAATAGTCCATAAGGTGAAATCCTTAGTTTTTAGGTATCTGTACAAAGTACAAAAAGAAACCTTATAATATAACGGCTCTGTCTGTCCGTCTGTCTGTCCGTTGGTGTCGTTTGTCCGTTGGCTTGTTTCAATTCATAAACTACTATAGCTAGAAACATAAAATTTGGCACACAGGTGCATCTCGGCGTTTGATGCAACTGGACGCATTTTGGAGTTTCTACACTTAATCTTTTCAAGATGGCGGTCCGGCCAATATGGTGGGTGACTAAAAAAAGTTTTTATTTACCATGGCATGTTATACATAGATTTAAAGGTCTTGAAGTGTAGAAAAAGAATATGCAACTATTACACCTGATAATTTTAACTAAGTCGTACAAAAACCGGCGATTATTATTATTATTTTTTTTTTTTTTACAAATTTTGTTTTATTAGTTATAATATAAACAACACAAAATAATAAGTGTCACATTATTTAAATACTATAATCAGAAATATGAATCAAATCATAATTTTCTTGTTTATACAAAGCAGCCAGTATGTTGGTATAAGTGTTGAATTCAAAATATCTTTCTAAATTGTTTAAACCCATTTATCCCAGTATTAAAAACGCTCAAATAAACTCCAGTATGAAAAATCTATCATTTATATTTTAAAAGTTATATTTTGTACCTAGTGTATATATAGCTTTATAGAACTCGATTTTATAAATGGCTCTTCTCTGAAAATCAAATTAAATATTAAATCAGCATGTTTATTTTTCTTTTTAGGGTTTCGAGGTCGTCCTAGAAACCCTTATGCTTTTGGTAGTTCGTCCGTCCATCCGTCCGTCCATCCGTCTGTCGCATCTTAGAGTATATCTCCCGACCTACTGAAGCTATAGACTTGAAATTTGGTATATAGCTTAAACTTTTTTTCCCATAAACAGAAAACCTTTTGCGAACTTAACACTCCAAATTTCCGCGATCTGCGGTCAATTGCGAATAGATCGCAATATTTCATATTTTTTGTAATTTCAAGTTGGGTATCATTTCAAAGGTATTGACATGCAGATTACAAATATGTATCGCGTTTCCAAAACGGCGGCCATTTTACCCCTCAAAAAATTAAATGTACCTCCCTGCACAATACCCTATTAGGACAGGTCCTAAAAATAAGGCAAAAATACAAAAATATGCGTCTCTGTGGTCCAATGATATTTCCAGGAGTTGATATAAAAAAGTCAAAATTTAAAAATGTTAGGGGGCCGTAACTCGGGGCCCTCAAAATTTTTGTGATTTGAAAAATCGAAGTTGGGGATCATTTTAAAGGTATTGAAATTTGGTTCACAAAAATATTATGTGTTTCCAAAATGGCAGCCATTTTACCCCTAAAAGAATTCAATATGTGCATACCGAAGATAGTAATAGGATAATATATATTCACACCTTGTTTCTTAAAAGTGAACAATATATATTTTTGTTAAAAAAAATATATAATAATAATGAATTCTTATGACCGAAGAAAACCCTTTTAGTAACTTGTTGGCAAGTACTTGACGGGATTTTTTATTTTCATTTATTTTATACTAATGTTATTAGCAAATCATGAAATTTTTTTCTTGATGTCAATTGTATTATAGGTTCAATTTCTTTCATTATTTTAAATACATATTCATTAAATTATATTAACATAATCTATATGTTTTATGTAAGTATAATGCACTTATTAAAAGCGTTTGCTAGATAAACTAAACATGAAAATGTTTAGAAAAATATTTATCTTTCTTATTATTTAATAATTTTTTTTTTTTTTTTTTTTAATGTTTTTGTGAAAACATTCATGCCTTGACATGGTATTTTATTATTATTAGTATGCATAGTTAAGGCTAATAATAACACTGAACGAATACACAATAGATATTAATCGTTTAATTATTGTTGCGTGTTTAATCGATATGGGGACTACTTATAGTGCTAGAGAATGTCCGCGGGCAAATGCATGCAGTAATTAAGGTAAAAGGATTCGACACCTTGGGACCAGCTTAACTTGTCATCTGCACGACACTTTCCTTTACACTAAAAATTACCTGCTAAGAGGAATCCAATTCTGATAGTAAGGTGCTCTTTAAAAGTGTAAACAAACTAGTCCTTGACCCTGGGTAATGTTGATGCTTTTAAAATCTGAGTTATTAAATATTTAACGGCTGTCTTGCTGAATTAAACGTAATAGAATCAGTTGTTTGTTTTGAATATGAGACGGCGTGCCGGGAATTTATGTACATAATTTGAGCCGGCAGTGTATTTAGAATTCGACTCGTGCACCGATACAGTGGCTCCTTCCTACGAGGCTCAGATTTTAATCTATCCGATTATGTCAAATCTGTTAATTAGCGTCGGAACCTGACTCGATCCGACAGCTAGACAGGGCTCTACTGAAGACTTAAGAAGCAGGGGTCCCGTGCTGCTATGTCTGTTTGTCTCCGAATAAAACCGAGATAAGGAGCATATCCCGATGTAATTATTCCGAAATACATGTCTAATTTATGAGTGGGTCCTCTGAAGAGAAAGAGAGTGCTGCAGGAGTGGGTCTCATAAAATAAGATATGGAAATGAAGGTAGCACGTGCCCCAGGTATAATGAGTCCACCACTGTTGCCCAGCCCAGCCTCCCTCTACCACAGCACCTGTTTCTATCACCATTAAACTAGCTTAATTAACATTTCAGATGTATTCCTTTTATTTAAAACTGTTGTCCGTCTAATGCCAATGTTTTCGTTATGGTTGTGAAATAAAACCGGTAAAAAATACCTCAGGTTGGATAACGGTTGCCGGGAAATGTCCAAGGCGTTAACGCGTCGAAAAGCTGTAAGATAGGATAGGGTGCTGGATACTAACGGTCGGAACGGTGATTTGCGTACGGGATTCCCACGTGGGACCCTTGGTGCACCCCTTTTTAATAATCGATTTTATTAATCCCCGATCGGTTCTTCTTTGAAAGAGCTCCCTTTCTCAGGAGATAGTGGAAAGGGTAGAGATGTTACCTTAGCATAGGTTTGCATAGGGGTGATATGCAAACAGCCGAGGGAGAGAAGACACCTAGTTTGAATAACAAGGAGAAGGGTTAAGGGTACTTCTAGTTTGAATAATGGGCAAGGGGTGCCGCGAACCTGCTGAGCCGCGGTACAGGTACCGTCGGGTTCCCATAGCCCCCCTTCCGGGTCCCTAGCATATTCACTATGAAAATTTTATAGTCCTTGCATTCAAATTTGGTAATGGAAAGAGTTGAATAGAGAGGAGCAGGTAGACAAGCCATTGTAATATCCGATTTAGACAGAAAGATGTGCTACGGGCGAGGATGCGAGTTGTCTGTCTCTACAGGTAAGCCGTTATAACTTGTCGACTACTTCCGCTAACTGTAACTCTACACCCCACTAGCCATCGTCTAACCGACTTCTTCGACAAACCGTTTTACTCAGAAATGCCTTTAATCATAATGAATAACATTGTCGTTAAAAAGCTCGTTGAAATGTGGCATAAAGTATTTACCCTGTGCAGAGAGAAATAAAAATTGTCGATAAATCAGCCAACGATAATAATATTTTAGTTAAAAGACGAGGTATTAATAAATTGTTTACTTTTGTCTAATATTATGTTCATTTTGTTTTTTTTTTACTGTATTTGAAGTATAAATAATCATGATTTCACATGCAAATGAGTACGGTGATTCCAAACAGGTTGTATCATCGGGTTTCGAGAGTGGGCACGAACTGCTAAATATTTATTAGGAACATTCACTTCATAACATTAGAGAAGGAAAGAGCTACACAAAAACAACACACCTAGACCCCTTCTTAGACTATATAATTAATTCCTTTGGTCTTAAGAGAAGAAAAAAAAAAAAAAATGCTCATTTCGGAAACAAACAAGGGTAGCCGAAGGGAACGGTCGAGTCAGCTATATGAGGAGGGTGCAAGAAGAATAAGGTTTAATTAGAATATTGCACTTGTTATTAGCAGGTCCTCTGGCCTCACGCTGGCGCAGGGTGCATACCAGATTAGAGTTCAAACAGGTACATTATACACATTTAAATAATCAAACTCAAACACCTGATTAGACCGGTTCCCCTGCTTTTAATTTGGTTTATAATAACCCACCTACTAACATATTCACTCTTACTAACCTATATGTTACATTCATTCATATTTATTTCCATTCATAATTCTTTAAAAGATAAATCTTTGATCGCCCGGCAATGAATAAATACATAATTTATTGTACATTGAATTATACTTTGATTATAGTAGACTTATAGTAGGAAATTAAATAAAAGTTTTTTAAGTTCACGAGTTTATAAAAACGAGTTTAATCATACCCATTGTTTTTTTATGCATACTTTTATTTCTAAATTTTGTATTTGTATAAATTAATTATTTAGTTATTGACTTTAACCAATAATATAAGCAAAATAGAAAGAAAAGAAGATATATTATATATATCTTTTTTTTTTTCAAATTCACTCATTTTGTAGATTGTAATAATGAATGGTATTTTTGAGTTAGGGGTGTGCACGGCCGCATTATAATGCAGGCGTGTGCGGCCCATTAGTCGGTAGGCATGGCAATAATTGGGCTGAACTCCGGTGGCAGTGGCAGGGCGAGGCGACTCGGACTAGTCCTCATTAATCGGGACGCGGACGTGGCCTCTTAGATTATTCCTTCGATTCCTCGTCAGACCGGTCCTGCTGAGAGCACATGAAGAACCGACGGAAGCTTGGCACTGAACTAATCAGCATTCACAACTGGCAGGCCGAATAAATCCTCGTCTTTGAAGAGGTGCTAAATAACAGCACCAACTAAAACAGAGAACCACTTAACAACCAAGTCTCTAACATTTTACTGATTTTTAGTCAAACAAAAACATTACAGTTGTTATAGTTATACATATTAATTTAAAACCTGCATTCCTACGATTCAAATTATCCACCGAGGTTAACCTTAATGTAGATACCTAATCTAACTTAAACATCATTATAATATAATAATGTTCTTGTTTAATATTTTCGATTTAGATGAGATGTAGAGATTATTAAGTTTGAAAACAGTCTCATTCTACATTCTATGTACCTACTAATTTTGTTAAAGAGTAACATAATTTCCTAAAATCAAATTTTTATAGTGATCTTTTCTTTTTTTTATTGATATTATAATTCGACAATATATTTAATCATGAAAATATCATCTGCTTAAAAATACTTAACCAGAAAATTATACAAGTGCTTTCACTATCTATTAATATTAAACCTTAAATATGACTTTAGATATACTATTTCAGGATAAATATACATTTAAGAGAAAATTAACAACTGATGATAAACATATAAATATTTAAGGGACTGAGAAGGGGGGAGAGGATGGGACAGAGGGTTGGGACGGCACCGGTACCGAAACCTGTTCTCTGGACGACAGAGGCCCCGAGTCAGATCCTTAACGTCACTCAATCAATTCCATTCAACAAACAAGACGAGCAACGGTTGGGGCACCGCATTCCATTCTCCTTAACTCCCCTCTCCGGCAATTCTTGGACACTGACAGCACTGCCACCGTATCCTAACTCATCATTTGACCCCATCTCTTCAATGATATACGCTCTACATAAAGCAGTTTACTTCGTTAAGTTTATTCGTTTTCCTCAAACTCTAAACACTCTTAATATTTGGTCTTATCGAAGTTGTTGTATTTTTCACCCTCATAAAAACAATAGTATGTATTAGCTATTCTACCTTCAACGGATTTTACGATCAATTACAATCAAAATAAATTAAATATATACTTTCAAAAGTGTGGTTTGTTGTCACGTAAAATGTCAAATATTTTGAATTATTTTAACAGCAGGAAGAAACTGACAAATTTGTTGGAATAGAAGATAGAGTTAGTAGATAATATGGGATATTTTACGGTCTAATTCATTTGACCATTTTAACTTGTTAAAAAAAAATTAATTTATCATAGATCTAAAAGACTCTAATTATTCGTACAATAAGAATAATCTACAAAAGAATTTGCATTGTGTGGATATGTTTATTTATTTTGCATTCTGCATCTGGTGCAAGAGCAAATAAAAGTATAGTTTAAAATAAACATTATTGATAAAAGTCTGATCAAAATTTTAGTAATTTCAAATTAAAAAAGAAAAACAACATTTAATTATGGAGTTCTTTAGATCCCTTCCTCCACCAATATCTCTACATCTTACAAAGGTCCTACTAATGTAAAATGTGTGAACTAAATCTGTCTTAAGCTGTATCCTTTATAGTGACTCTGGCTCAAGATTTTCGGAGGTATAAAAAGAGAGGAAACAATATAAAAAGATTCGAGATGCCGATAAAGTAGCCACATCAGGGCCCAAACACCCTAACCGGTTTCGTTGCCCACTTCTAGAAATTCTAGTCTACTTCACTTTTCTTATTAGGGCTACATCGCTTCTAAATTTTTCCCTGAATTAGTTGTGTTATTTAAATGAAGTTCAAGTGTCATGAATAATGTGCCTTTTGATCCCAGTAACATTCTGAGTTAAAGGTAAAACAAATATTTGGTTCTTACCAACACAATTGTGTCTGGTGGTCGTTTCTTTATGGAAATACCACTGATATTTACTTTAACCATATATGCTAGTAACAATTATCTATAACAAATAAATTAAATATTGGTGTGTTAAGATAATATGTGTATACAATAATGTAAAGGTTTCTAAAAATAAAATAAAATAATTAAAAAATCGTCAGGCATAGGAGCATTAGTGTAGATAATTGTAAATTAATTAAAATAAATTGTCTACATTACGCTAAAAAGTGATTCAACCCCTCTAAAGAGATATGTGACTGTGGCCAATTGGTGCTGCCACTTCAGCAAAGTGCTTTATTAGAGGAGATGGCCTCTAGAGCCTTGATAAACCATCTAAGGGAAGGAGACCCCTACAGAACCCTGGTTCTCCCAAGTTGGGGGTTAGGAGTTAAGTACCTCACCACAGTTATGAAACCTAGTGATATGCCTCGGAACGTATTTGATTAATATAATGGACATGGCATGAAAAGGAACAAACGGGCTAAAACTTTTAACTTTGGAACTTGGAATGTCAAATCAATTTGTAATATTACATGATTAGATTTAAGGATGTTTAGCCAAAAAAGCTGTCNAACGAGCTTGATTTTTCGGTGCAATTTTCATTTTGATACGTCAATTCGTTCGAGCGCTATCGTGCTTACAAGAAATCAGGTCCAACTCCCGCCATGAGGGTGGCTCCATTAGCGAATTTTTTCCAATGGAAATTCGCTAAAATAAATAAATAAATAAAACCCCAGTTTAAACCCTAGGATTTAAGAAAAGTATGTAAATAATTGAACATTTTGTGCTGAGGAATATACAGACACGGATAATAATTGGCACAATATAATAATTTATATATACACCGTTGATCAATAAAATCTATGCGATTTATAATTTATAAATATTGCGTAGAGCAGTAGATGAAAATTATGCGAAGTGTTTGATCTTATATAGGTACTTGTAGAAGAGGTACATGTGCTTTGGAAGAGAGAGCTTTTTAAGCACTATAAGTTCTAAAGGGCTACGCCTAAGGCTACATAACCTCATTAGAATAAATGTTCCAGGGAACTGAGCGTGAATAATAGTTATGTTCAATACGGTTCATTCACATCACATGAGCGTCGAATTCATGGCTATTGCTCCAGGCTAAGGAGAACAGTGACAGTAAATCTGAATTGCAGGCTGGAAAAACACTTTAACGTTATGTGGGAGCAATCAATCATCAAAAGAATTACTACCCTTTCTAATGAGGAAGCACTCTCCTTTTATCGACTTCTAATTTTGCTTCAATTCCCATGTGAACACTACTAATAGTGTCTTGGACGTGCTTAACTCTGAAAGTAGTCGAATACATTTATTTTTCATCTTTGAAATTATTGTAGAATTATATTCTAGAAAAAAACCCTGGATTTTTGGAAGATATTATAAAATTATAGGTACACTCGACGACTTAAATATAAAAGAAATTTCGTCTATAGTTAGTATTGTAGCAATTGGAAGAACCGGTGTATTAATAATTATATTAAAACTAATTTCATGAATATGAAAAATTATGGTATTGATGTGCAGTTAATGAATGCTTTACGATTATTATAAAAGATAATTTATTGTTGAATAAAATATTTATTTTATTTTTGTATTTTCTAGACGGTCGAGAAGTCTTTGTACCTCTGATTGGAACTAGTCGGGTTGGTTAGGGTTGTTCGAAAGCAGATAATTAAAATTCATTCCCTTTCGGTCGTAAATTATAAAACAAACTACTGGTCTTTTTGTAGTCTCTTAGCTTTTGAATTTTCGAAAGGGCAAAAAGAAAATTCAAATGTTTGTCGAGGCGACAGGACGGACGTCTCTGGAGGCGGAGGCACCTTTATGGGCTCAATTCAATTTTACGGTCACCTCTTTGACAACAAACAAGAACCGAATTTAAACCCTTAAGTCCCGGTATTTTATGGGAGAGACAGCGGTGTCCGAGGACGAGAACTCGGTCCCAAGTTTTAACTCCGAGTGACATAATAGATGTAGAAACTGGTTTCTGTATGATACTTAAAATAGACTGTGGAGAGTCGGAGGAAGCGGACTATGGTCTCGAGTAATGCGCATGCCAGAGAGAGACGGGCAGATCCTTAGCCGAACGGAGCCTTATGTACGTGTTACTTTACCCTGTTTGTGTTTCAGTGTGAGTGTATTTCTGGCCCAGGACTCCCGACCAAAGGACTCGAGATGTGGTTTTTTTTTTTAAAGATCTAACTTCTTTTCGGGTCTTGGTCCGTCCAAAGCCGAAGAGGTGTCCACAAAAAATTATACACACAGGTGTTCTTCAACATCTACCCTCGAAATCCTCTTGCATCCACCTCGCTCCTCCTCACGCACGTTTCATTCGTCCCTCTTTTAATTCAATTTTTTCTTCTTGCCTAAAAAAAAAAAAAGAAAAAAAGGGAACATAAAATAACTATATTTTCAAGACTGTACTTTTTTTTGTTATAAACGTATTTACTTATAATAATATCATTTATTCTTCCTATTACTATTTATAATAATTATTATTTAAGGCAGATCTTAATATGCAAGGACTTATTAAATAACACTTAAACGCAATTCGTATTTTAACTTCATTTTATGTTTGGTCTTAGGAAATTGAAGAAGCAAACTAACTAACTAATTATAAATGATAACATACTTTATTAGTATTACTTGCAGAGTAAATTAATTTACATATTATTTAAAAAACTCAAGAGGATGTTGATTTGTGGTGGTACAGTTAGAAGGGTTTATATAAAGATGTCAGTGTCGTGGGCCCATAGTAGTCAGTGTGGGGGTAGCTGCTACAAATATAAATATGAGATGACATCTTATACCTTTTCTTTTTTCATTGTTTATTTTATTTTATGATTAATTATACTGCTGAGCTTGAATTCTACTGGTGGTGAATGAAAAGGATGCAATACGGCCAGGAAGACACAGTCAATGGAACGCATTCCACGACCGGGGCAGGACTCAGGGCAGGACTAATCCTTAGAGACCGGTCACACTTGATACCGTGGACCTGCTTAACTACACTCATGTGTAGTTATAAAAATGCTGCTTGCTTTTATTGAAGCTTCATTTAAAAAATATGATAAGCAACATTTTAATAAGTTTATTACGATTCTGCACTTAACAGAGGAATGCTGATAAAAATTAAAATTTTCCAAAAAAATAAGATATTTATTAATCTATTGAGCACATCCTTCTTAATCATGAACTAGATTAATTATATAATATTAAAATGTATTCAAAAGAAAACTAAATAATTTTTATTGCTTCGAATGTACAGAATAGTGTCGATACTTAATATATGCCCAATAGTTTTACTCAGCTTCAATTATGACTGAACACGGACACAATCTTACCTCATGTTTTACATGACGAAAAACATCCTTATTATGTGGTGGTTTCATATCCGTTTTATTACTCACTCACAGATTTCACCCTCTTTTCTTTTTAATGCAATTTTAATAACGATCTATAAATCGATATCAAATTGTGTCTTATCTTGTTGATTTGCACTACTCTCTCCATAAGTAGCTCATAATACATAATAACAAAAAATTGACAGTTTGCAACAATGTTACAAATTATATTGTAACAACCATACATTTATTAAATTACGTTTAACTAAGAAGTTAAATACTGGTTTCGGATTGGATTTTGTTGACTTGTTGACTGGAAGAGACGAGTAGACGGTGTCGTCGCGACCTTGTTGTTCGCGGCAGCCTTGGTCTATTTGTCTGGTGTATAAGGTGCCACACCCGCCCTGCTCATGGTACCCTATTTGGAACCAAGGTACGTCAGAGCCAGTCAAGATAGGTCCATACCGGGAGCATTTACTCTTATATACTAACAGAGCCAACAGTTTGCTCTTATATACTCTTCGCGTCGTCTTAGCCTTGCTCTTTACTTGGGATAATTCATTAGACACGGTACAACCGTCACATACCTTGAAATAAAAAAAGGGGCTTACGATTTATTTTCTTTTAGTCAAGTATAATAAGTTCTATTAGGTATAATTCAGTTTCGGTGTATAAAATCGTTACTTGCTTTAACTGTTAAATGATTTCATTCTACCATATAGGTAAAAAGAAAAAATTTCAACGCTGCAATATATTAATATAATTATTTTTGAGACCATACATTATTTCTTACTACCTTATAAAGAAATGCTATTTTCATAACTTTAAAACAGCTTTAATAACACCATTACACACTCAAACACGCATAAATATATGTATATATTTATTCAATGGTGTTTTATATATAATTTATATTTTATTGTAGTAAATAATAAAATCTTTTAATTACTTAAAACAAATACGTAAATCATTAAACTGGAAACAATAAATGTCTTAATTATTAAAATTTAGAGTAGTTCAAAATATTTATTTTTTGTGTCAAAATTAAATTAGTGAATTTATTCTTATCAGCATCGGAATAATGGAACTGTAAACATGCATTTATACATTCTTCTGCACGTGGAATTCCATTAGTATATGAATGCGTATTAGTGACAGTAGTGTTACTTAAAGATGCTGCGAGATGCTATCAGGAGCCACGTGGAGTAGAAGAGGTTTAAAGTAGACCTCAACCTAGATTCCCTGACTTAAATATAAAATACCAAGCTTTTCAAATAATCTCAACTCACAGTAGCTCTCTAAATCTAATTAATAATAATAATTTATTTTTTTATTTTATTATAAGTTTGATTTAAAATATATATTTACGCCTGCCATATCGTTTCGTTTCCTTCTGATTTTAGATATATTATCTTCCTTAGTTGATTTTTTTGAAAGATTTTATTTTGCTGGTAAAAATAGAAATTAAAAATAGAAATTACAAAGATGTCGCTTAAATGTTTTACTGGCTTACTTTTTTCCTACTTGTTTGCATATTAAATAATAAAAATCACAGGGAAGTACTTAGTCCAAGTACTTTTTAAGGTTTTGTAGATGAGTAAGCATACCCATAATGAAAATTATGATTTCTTGTCTTCGATCTCAAGAGTCCCGGGTTCGATCCCCCCGGGGGGGGGGGGGTCATAATGTTTTTTATCAGTAAAAAACCAATAAGGAATGAAAATTTTAAAAAAGCATATATATATTTGTGTCCTACTCTTCAGCAGCTTTCATTTGATGTTTCA
>KZ652155.1:96879-120781 GCA_001010745.2 Gerris buenoi
CCCCCCCCCCCACTTTTTAAATCCGTCAAAAATTGAGTGAACGACAGACCAACAGACAGACTCGAAACCAATATGTTTCCTGATGTTTGAACGATTTCTGTCTAGGAATTTCTGAAATCGGACACATACAAAGGAAATAAATGCTATGTTCGTTGTTTAGGACAATCACATAACTTCATTAAGCTCGGAAGCAAAATCAAAACAATTTTGAACGATTTAAAAACTTAAATTTAAAGAAGGGGAAATTAAGGAAAATTCGCGAGGAAGCTATGTGCCACACTAATTGGCAGACTATTTTTTATAAAGTGAATTATATAACGTTATATATACACTTCCTTATTATAATTTGAATGGCTAAATTAAAAAGGACACGAATAAGACGAAGGGAAGGGAACCAAAGCTAAAATATTTAATTGCACAAATTTTGTCAAAAGTATTATTTTTTTAAATAAATTAAGGTCTGTTTTGTATAAATTCGACAGGACCTACAGAAAATAACTTAGAACATTGATAACCACTGCTGACTTTACTATATTGATCAAATCAGAATCTTACAGACGGCATTGTTTTTTGTTTTTTTTTATGACTCCTTGCCGACTTTTTACTACTGATGAAAAATGAGCGAAGAGTTTTAATTTGGAACGGGCTTAAACTTAAATAATCTATTGCATTTTTCTAAACGATATTCCTTCAAGGAGACTTATTAACTACACATAAATTGATTGTATTCAATAATTAATAACTTTTGTTTGTTTATAGGTAAGACAAGATGAAGTTATATGATGTATGATTTGAAAAACTGGATAGTGGTGAGTTTTAATTATTTTATTGTAAAACTATATTACTAAGTTCTCTTACATCTATTAAAACAAACTAATAAATAATTAGATTTTATGCCATTTTTAAATTAACATTATATCAAAATTTAAAGAAAAATTGTTCCTCCCCTTTCGGGAATCGATTTCGACTTTTCAATCCTGACCTATCATATTTGAAATTATTACGATTTTCTTACAGTCCAGGAGATAAACGTGCAAGAAAGTGTCTGACTAACATCAAGTCAAACTAGAATTTTTTGTACAAGTTAATCTTTGGGTGGAGTGTGGTCGGTAAGTTAGTCTGCGGGACATAGTTTGTCATTATGCATTTGAAAAAAACAAACCGGTGGAGAGCGGTCATTTCCCGCCAATATATGTTTGTTTTTTTTTTGTTTTTTTACGCCGGTACGTTGGCAACTTCGGCCATACGTCTTCTGGCAGCCCAATATAATGCAGCTTTCTTAGACCAGCTGCTGGTGGACCAATATATGGTGGACAATGTTATTTTCATAATCCTGAGTACAAAATTAGTTAGCAGACCGAAAGTCAAGTTGATGTTAGTTTGCCACTTGATAGCCACTTTTTTCTATACTGCAGTTAAACTTATTTAAACGTTATATAACAATTTAAATTTTCGTGAAACACAATATTTTTTTAATGTTCGATAAGTATCACTTTATAATAGTTACCATTTTTATTTTTATTTATTAAATTCTGTGATATTTTCGATTAATTTATAGTTACCCTATTGTTAATAGTTTTTTTTCGTTGTTATTTTTATGTTATGTATGCTCAATGTTTTAATTTACCGGTGTGAGAGAGTAGTAGGGTCTTTTGGGATGCTATGTTTTTTAGATTTATAGACGACGGAACCGTTAAGGTTCGAATAGAACTTGATTAATTAATGACAACACTGTCACTAGTGTAAAATTATAAAGGCTTGAAAATGGCCGGGAAGGCCGAAATGTTGCCTAATACGTAATGTTGTTACACTTTTCTCTTTTTTCTATACCCTGAAGGATCCATCACGATAAACATAAACGTTTCTAATTAAGTGATATCTGTATTTATCCAATACATCTGTCATCACGATAGACCTATATTTAACTCAACCCAACATAAATGACAACAACTTGCTCAGCACACTAAAAATAAAAACTATGTGTTTGATCTAGGTAAATGATAAATTTTATTTTTATTTATTTTATATGATTTATTTAATTTAATTCATAATTAAAATATAACATAAGTAAGAATAATATAATGGCTATAATTATAATTTACTCTCATAAGATTTCTTTTGTATTATTATAATTATTGTTTTGCTATTTTTTTTTTCATTTTTTTATTCAATAAAAAAAAAGAATTGTTTTAAAATTACTGAGTGAGACCATATTAAAACAATGGAAAGGAATTATAAAAAAAAGTCAATTGTTCCGCCCACAAGGTTCTTCAAAAACATTCCTTAAGACAAATAACAAATACGCATGCTTCACCATTTTAAATACGATGTATACCTGTTCATTTGAACAGCTGAAATACAACAGTAATATTAAGAATGATGGTAATAGACTATCAAATTTGACTCATAATAATATTCCGTAAAATAATAACTATCAACATCTAATCCTTGAAAGATTTTCCTTGATTTTTTTTTTAATTTAATTTAATGAGGAATAACGCTATTATTACTTCAAATTAAACTTCAAAAGTTTTCAATTAATAAAATCAAATTGTTTACCTATTCTATAGAGTAGTATTGGTGTCTGATCCCATACTGTTTGTTATCTCTTTCATTAGGATATATTCCTTTTTATGACGTATTAGTCAGGATTGTTCAGCATAAGAACAGGCAACCCGTATTCATTTATTATAATTTGATTTCTTTGGACAAATTCTATGCCAATTATTATGAACAAATAATAGAGAATGCGACAAAAAATATGTATGTATATAAAAAATTGCAGATATGAAATAAACGACCCAAATACGGTTAAATTATATATAAATTGGACGATTTAAGTTATATATGAAAGTATTAAAATTGACATTTACGGGGGTTTGGTTTATAAAACACTAGCTGAATTACCCGGCCCTGTTCCTATCTGTTGGAACATAGTTTTACTAACTTAGAAACCTTCCCGGGCATGCGTCCAACCATTTCCCAAAGTTTCATCGCAATCGGATGCCCGGTTTAGACAGGCAGAAGAGACAGACAAACATTCATTTTTATAAATATAGATATGTATATATATATCTCTTTTTTAAATTAATATTTAATTTAGGTTTTTTTTCAACTTAATAATAATTCACTCGTTTAATAAGCTTACCAAATAATCAGTTAAACAGCTTATAATGACTAGTGCAAAGCTTATTTATATAAAGCCTGATACATTTATGATAAAGCCCCTGTAATTTTCTATTTACTTTCTCATATATTATACGTAATATATGTGTTTTTTTGGTGGGAAATTCAATTTTGAATGCTCTTCACATTTTTACGTACCCTGCGTCAAAAGGTTTTGATTTTGATTTTAAAAAAAACCCTAAACTTAAGTCCATTCAAATACGGATCTAACATTATAATTCGACTTACCGTGAATTATAATGAAATAAATCGGAATATTAAACAAAATCAATTAAACGAAATGGCTAAATAGTTTTGTTTACGAAGCCTTCGGAATAGAATCGGGACGATATTATACATCATTCATTCCATTAATAAGAATAAAATACTCTTCGAATGTAGTTTGAAGCCTATTTATATAAATGAAAAAAAAAACAAAAAAAAAAAACGCATGACGTTAACAAAGCAAGTAATAGAAAATATTAGTTTTTAAAAAAAAAAACTGTGTCTTGATGTAAAATACCAATACTGACATGGTTAGTAGTATTTGTTTTTATGAACTTGTTAATAACTTTGGCCCTAAAATAGTCGCAACATCTTTGCGCTCCTAGCGCCTATAAAATCTGACTGGTGGTGACAGACGTTCATGTCTATCAGCAGATGATGCTATATTTTATTTGTATAGATACTACGCAAATGAGAATATAATAAATCTTATTTATTTGAAAATCGTAAACAAAAAGTACATGAAATTTCAAGAAAATTATCAGTTTTGGCGGTTTTCTGTCTGCCAACTCCCACAGTCTATTAGCTATTGAGAGGAGAGAGTTGCGGAACTTAGTGCAAGAATCAGTCTTTACATTAGTGGTACTCCTGGAAAATCATACATGTTCGACGTCATTAACTTCTTTTGCTGAGCCATCGACCATCGGATAACCACCGAAAAATCCTATGCCCAGTAAATTTTGACTGATTATACCTCTTAATGAGACAAAATTATCTAATACATTTGTTTTGATATGCCCTTTTAAAAATATCAATGTTTGAACTTTGAAACTTTAAGGACAGGTTCACACGACGATATTTTTCCTGTGCAATCGTACGTATCCTGTACGTGTTTTTAACGAATAGTACAGTAGCAGTAAATATTGAATTAAGTCCATGGTTAAAATCCTGTATCTTATCACTGCGGTTCGATATTTCTCGAATGTATTTCACTGAATATGTTATATAAAAAATGTTTGTTTTACTCCTGACCTTACCGAAGGTAACAGAAGCTATATGATCGTTCCGAAGAACGAAAAAAAAATGTAGGTCTACGATTTCAAAAATTCCAAGACAGAAATCCATTTCAGACATCAGTGAACATTTTTGGTTCCGTGTCTGTCGGACGCTTTATGCTTTACGCTTGCGAACCATCATATCTTAAAAACAAAACGTCCGATTTTCATGGTAGATCATGATTAGCCCATTGTTGGTCCCATATAAGTTTCAGCCTTCTGCGCCAATTTGTTTCTCTTCTACATCCACACAAACATACATTTATTTACACCTAGAGCTTCATAAGTATTATATCTGACTTGTATGCACCTTTTATAGTTTATCGAAAGTAACCCGCAGATAGCCCCAGATTAATTTGAACCACCTGCACTCTTTAAATTTTTCTAAATTAATACCTTAATTCCTGTAAAAAATCAAAACAGTTTTGACAGGTTAAAAATGGGGGAATGAATTAAACCAATTAGACAATAATGGCTTTTAAAAGCATAAAATCAATAAAGTACATGGATAGGATGCGAGGAAGCTATGTGCCACACCAATTGACAATCGATTTTAAAATCAATTTTGTTCTCATAAATATTATAAAGTATTATATTTGTTTTGCATGCCATAACATGATTTGTTCATTATCTATAAGATTAGAAAGATGTTAATTTCATCCCCCTTGAGAATTTATTACTCTAATGCACATCCAACTATTAATATTAACATTAGAGAGTGTGTATAAATGATGGCATCAAATTTTACTTTAATAGAATGAATCTTAATGTTAAAAGCCAAGGAAAATTATAAAAAAAAGTAACTATTACGCCTAAATCCGACATTCTTGCCGAGAAAAATACTGTTATTTTTCAAATGAAGGATGTGTTACGACCATGTTGATTCCATTGAAAATCATTCTACAGTGGGAGCCGTTGAACCTCCACGAACGTGATATATATTACCTCGGTCCAAAAGCGAATTCAGTGGCAGCTTTTAAATTATAGTCTTGTCGGCAAATTAATGAACTATTGTCCTGTAAAGCCAGCCGTTCTACGATTCCATCCGTTGGACCTCACTGCTTAAACCGGTTGTAGACGATCCTTATACTGCCTAACCCTTTGTCACACGGTAGCTTCGATATAGGCTTTCAATGGGTCTGGAATTTTAAGAACATTACATAACGAGAATTAGTTATGGATATATCTTTTGCACATGCTCCTCAAACAATTAAACTATTATAATTCATTAGAAATCACAACTTAATCTTTATTTATATTATCTTTTTATTGATATGTATTCTTTGAATTTCAATAAATGTGACTTAGTTTCTCTTACCATTTAAACATGAGAAATAATGCACCTTAAACACTTATGGATTTCTTGCACTTTGGCACAACACATTCTCTATTAACGGCCATGTCGATGTGTTCAGACCTTTAAGAAAAAATGGAAGTATTTTATACTTTGCTCATGATGACACTGATAGATAATAATAGAAATTAAATAAAATAGCCCTCAGGCATTACAATCAATCCTATTTTCAAGATTTCATATAATAATAGCTGTTTATTATTATAAAACGCTTATTATTATAAAGAATTTAGCATCCATTTATCATTTGGATCTTTGGATTTTTAACTACATTGGATAATGACTTATCTGTCCCAAGAGAGAGACTAATCCCAATTAATAGCAAAATGCATTCTAGTTATCATTAAGACACCAAACATGGTGAATATTTCATCAATGTATAGTTAACATTAACAATTTTAATAATTTCTTGTAATTTTGTTGGTTCAACGATCTTCAGGCTCTAAAAAATAAATAACTTAAGAGCTTTTCCCCGGCCAAAGAATTGTCGCAATTTGAAATTAAAATTGCCCAATTATTAATTTTTCATTTTCAATCCTTAGGGTTGAATTTGAACTTGCCAATTTAGACAAAGGGCCATCAAACTAATTAAAATTTATTAAATTTTCTAGGATTATGAATAAATAATATATAATTGAATTAAGTCTGGTCACCCTTGAATCGTGAGAAATCATGAATAAGCAGCCGATTGTTTTAATGTCATCTCAAAAAACTTTGAAGAGGACGGATTCAAGAAACGTTCCGTGTACTGACCTTGGCGGCCATTTTGCTCAGGGAGCTGTTTGGAGCCGTAGAGTGAGTTCCCTTGCCAAGAGAGCAGCCAACAGGAAACGTTTTGCCTTCGGGTTAAACCACAAGCGCAGTCCAATATAAATTCTCATCACAACACCACGTGTGTCACTCGGTTTCCACAAGATATCCCGCGCATTTCTAACAAATAAGTTATTTCCTTTTTGTGACACTACAACCTGGAAAGTCATGCTATTTTTTACGAAGCTGGCACGAAATCGGTAGATTAAATGAAGCTAGGGTTTAAAAATGTCTTCATATTAACCATTTTCTCCAGAAAAGGTGTTTCTCCTCCTATTCACAGAATAATATATGTTTACATCGACTTTCCATCCAACAATTTCCTACCTATAAAATCTGCCTTTTCTATGAATGGCTAATGGACCATTAATTATCAGATGTATCAACTTTATCGATAAATGTAAAAATTATGAAGGAGGTGATTACTTATATGTTTACACATGTAAGTAATCAGAATGGGATGAACGATTCGGTTTTCTCATTGGAGGGAAATATTTGTTTTGTTTTTTTTTTCTCTATGAATCCAGTCCCCATGATTCCGTAATGCACCTATCACCTGTTAAAGGGACGCAATAAGCCTCAAACTTGAAAAAGACTATTTATCGTTACTTCCAGCAATACCTTCTTAGTTTTATTAATTATGGTAAAATTTGAATATGCAAGAATGTCCTATTTAATAATAATCATTAAAATAATGTCATAAGTTTCTCATAAATTCTAAATTTTAGCTGAGTGATGCGTGAAATTAACTTACTTATAATAACTTCAGGTGCTCAATTTTCGATAAACTGCAAGGAAGATTTTTGATCAGAAATACGAACTAGTATTACATATTTTACTTCGTTTTTATTAGCTTACTTTCTTGTTTGGTTGTTTTCGACCAATCTTCAGGCTGACTAGAAGATTACTATTTCATCCTTTAGTTTTTATAATGTTAAATTTCTTCTAATCTAAAATTAATAATCTTAAATTCTTCTAATCTAGGTGGCTATTGTCGATTGTTTTGATATGTTTCCTTAAAATTCCATAGATATCCTATGATTGTCAGTACAATTATTTGTTACAAGTCAACACTTTATTATTAAAAAATACTAATTAAAAATTTTCTAATTTTTCACCAAATACAACCTCTCAAAGCATGTCTGTGCTCCACACATGCCTTGAGCAGCCTAGGTTAGAAGAAATTTAACATTATAAAAACTAAAGGATGAAATAGTAATCTTCTAGTCAGCCTGAATATGACCCAGAGAGGGGTCGAAATATCGCAAAAGTGAGCTTCTAATTTTTTCCTTTAGACCCTACTTACCAATAGGAAATATATTGTTTCATCATCTACTACCCTCCTAAAATGTATGTATTCATACATTATATCCATGCGTCCTTCCATTATTATTATTTATCAATTTTTCTTCAACAATGATATAAAACTCATATTTTTCATATCAATCAATACTTGAGCTAGGTTTGATAAAAAAACAGTTTAATCATTTTATTAATTTTAAATACGGAAAAGAATAGTCGTATGTCATTGTATGACAGGGGTAACACGGTAGTCGGACCCTAATGTGGCATCATTCCACTATCTAGTATCACTTTCATCTGATAATCGATGCCTCTGTTTAATAACTAAGCAAACCGGAACTCGGTTTCATTCAGGTTTTTCCCTATTATAGTGTGTTATTATATATATATATATAATGTGTGTGTGTGTGTGTGTGTGTGTGTTAGTGTATGTGTATATATCTATAGTGTTATGGATATAAGTTATTTTCTTTTTTCGGCTGTGGATAATTAAATTTTTGTAAGTGGTTATGATGTAGGGGCGTAGTATAGGGAGCGATTAGGCGTATCGAACTGCCACTGATCGAATTAAAACGGATTCCAAGGAGGCTTGGGCTGAATGGAGCTTCGGCCAGACCATTAGAACGTTTAATTCTATAAATAATACGATGTGGGAGCCCTGTCATTAAGGAAGGAAAACAATCAGGGAACAGGCCAACCGTGCTACGCCCAGCCAGAGTCTTCTCCAAGTCTCTACAGCTACAGCATCCAGCCTTCTTGATCCTGTTTACTAACTACACATCCAAAACCTTTCTTCGTATTCTTTTATGGAACGTTAGCTAAGAATATGAAAGAATTTAAATTAACTTCACAGATGTGCACGGCTAGAGATTAAGAAGAGTCAAAAGTCTTAAATCACAAGCCCAAGGAGAAGATACCATAATTCATTTTTATGAAATCAAGGTTGTATTGGATGGATAATATTTTAAGAGAGAAAAATGTACTTTGAATCTCATTTAGTAGGTACATCAAGTAGATTATAGATTCTAATTATCAAAAAGTAAATGTATAAATTATCATCTAATCTATATGTATTCATATAGGAATCGTATACTGAGAAAAACCAGCTTTGAACAGCAAAACTTTTTATTGCTGTAGGTCAGTGGTTTGAGCGCTGCACCAAAAACCCAAGGATCTTATGGGTACGTATTATTGGTTCTTATTTCTTTCTTTTCTCTTTAATAACATTATTTATTTGATTATTATTCACTGGCAATCTATGCCAATGGACAAATTGGGTATGGATAGCCATTAATGTAAACTTTCTTAATTGATTTAAACATACATATTTTAAAATATTATGATTGTCTATCCACGAATTGTAATAATGAAATAAAATTACCTTTCTTTCTCATGGCATTCGGTTAATAAGATTGTTTTATTTTATGACAATTAAATTATTAGGAAAAGTTATTTTGATTACATTATGCAATATTTTATTTAAATACAACGGACGTTCTGGTATTTAATAAAAAAAAGGATGTAGACTATAGACCTCGTTGCTGTGTGAGTTTATTTGTTTATATTAAACTCCCACTTGCAAGGATAAGACTAAGGTATATGAGATAAGAAACCTTAACAATGACCCGGCATCATCCTTAAAGTGCGTGTTGAAGCGCTCCACAGACTGGACCTGGCACCAAGAAGGAAGCAACCAAGGAGACTAATTCAAGGTTAATTCTCTCGATTGGAGTTGAGGTCTTCCTTTTAGTAAACAAAATACTGTTTAACTCATTGTTTATTTGCGAAGTATTTGTGAAGTATATTTAAATCTCACGTACTTCCGATGAAGAATATCTTCTTTGTGAGCTAGCTAACTATAATACCACATGGATTCCCGTGCGATGCCAAGAAATGAGTTTTTTTTAAATGTATTTTTATCATTTAATGGGTTTATAATTTACCATCAAGAAACATTGAAATTATTTTAATACCTGAGAACATTTACATTAGACTTATTTTTTAAATACGTCCTCATTTCTATACCCATTCCCCTATAATATAATTTGCTAAAAATCCCTATTCTGTAACTGACTAATTGTAAGTGGCAACTGACTACTGGAGAATCATCTTAGAATTTAAATTTCCGGGAAAAGGAATGGGTTCTTCCTTCCGAAGATATCGTCATGTTGAATTTTGTGTATAAATGGCTTCCATCAAGAATCAAGATGGCGAATCGTGAAAAGATTTGTTAGCAATAACCTAGCTATGGTATGAGGATCTTACCTACAATATTGCATGTCGAAATTACCTGTGGATGCAGAGATATTCAGATGAATAAGTCAGTTAGTTATATTTCGATTTGATATTTTATAGGTATTGTGTGCATAATCAACTTTTAATAAGGATTAGATGAAAAAGTACCAAATCTAAAAATTGAACATACTTTTTTTATTAGTCTAGGACTAGGACATAAAATAATCTTATATAATAATGTAGTCTTATGTGTAAATATAGTACAAATGAAGTGATGCAATGATATTAAAAGTTTTAAGGTGTGAAATATTGTAGGGTATCACAAGAAAATAGCTTCGTTGTTAAATGCAGTTTAATAAGTTCCCAGTTCCCTAGAATTGAATATTTTGTATCACTGCAGAGATCGGTATGGAATAAACAAGTGACGAGTTATAGATGAGTAATTTATTTGTAACAATAGGTGCTCATCCCGTGGTAATGATCTAATAAGGGGAAACTGTTTGAATTGCAACACGTTGTCACGTCTAGCGCCCACGCTTCGGCTCAGCTTACCACATCCAACCAAACATCCACCTTCAAACCTTGTATCTATTCCTCTTCACATCGATAATATTAAACATCTTACTTCATGTGCAACCTATCACTCTTAATCATATTAACTCTCTATAAATAATCGAATAAGGTTCAATTAATGTTTGATTTTGGAAGATGTGTGTTGTGTGTGGTATTATGCTATAATTAAGATACTATACCAACCAATTTTTTTAAAGATTCATTTTCAGAGCAAGCAATAATAATATCCATTAATTTATTAGTGAAATAACTTCCGTAATATTTTTAAGTCCTAAAAAAATGTAAGAATCCTAAAATTTCATAAAAATATATTTAACTTCAAACATAGGTATGTAAAGGAGAATATTGGAAAAAAAAAAAAAATCTATAATTATCTTAATATGTATTTACGACTCTTCGGTTGAGCTATTTAGTGATTATTTTTTTCTAATCTAAAGGGCACTTATCTAAGTTGTTTTGCCTTTTGTTCATTATCGATTTATCATTCTTTAGGTAAATTAAATCAAGAGTTATTTTAACGGAAATGCTTTCGGCTGTATATCTATTACCTAATAATACTTAAAGGTATAGTCGTAACAGATGACCGCTATTTCCTGTTAGAACTATTTTAACCGATACCTAAAGCTCTTTTGAACGCTCAAGAGAAACGGATTGACGAGACAGGCGTACTTGCTCTGTTAACGCTATAGGCGTGGAGTGCAGCCAAGCTCTAAGTGAACATGGCTTGCACCGGCTTGCCCAGTGCTCCATCACTGTACAGGCTGGTGAAAACATTCCCTCTGACGCCCGGGGCTCGCAAACGGGACAGTGTTTACCCAACCGATTGAACTGACCGCTAATGAAGAATTGCTGAGTCGTGAAATTTATATCAACTTTCACACAGACATCAAGATTTTTTTCCTTTTTAACTTTAATTGAGTAAGTCAATAATCAATTTCGGTATAAGGTGTGTTCGGCCCATGAGTGTTTATTTTTTTTTCGCTTTGGGACAAAATGAGGATTTTCTAAAAAAAAAAAGAAAGTAACTTAGCTTTACGCAGAGGTAGTTTTTATTATTATTTATTAAATCATCTAGATTCCAGATACATTTTTTATAACTAGTATTTAATCAAGGAAGAAATTAAAAAACCTTTTTAAAATTACATTTATGTACACTTTTTTTTTCATTAATAAGCAAAGTATTAAGAACTAAAGGAAAACCAGTTATTTCTTGCACCATTTAGAATCAAATTCCAAATTGATTCTAGATAAATCAAATTACTAGTTTCTATTTTTTTTAAATATAACAGTATTATTATTATTATTATTTTTTTTAACAAAACATGTATTAAGCTTACTATTAAACAGAAGCGACAAACGATTAACTATCCCCCCTCCCCCTCCTACTTGAGATTATGTGATTTAAAATTCACTTAAATTAACCTGTAACATTTAGTTAGCCTGGCTTACACCATCCGACATCGGACTAGACAAGAAATTCTATTTATGGGGGTCTTTATTATTACTGGTCTTATATTACTTAGCTTTTTAAGTTGCATCGCACACCTATTACCCCAATTTTGAACCATTTCCCGTCTTTAAATATTCCCTACGTTTTCACATGGAAACAATTAAGGGGGAAGAATACAGAAACGAAAAAAATAAAAAATAAAATAATATAAAAATTAACTTGGTGCGTAGGCTTCCGCGGGTAGACTCGTAATAAACAGCTTGGTTTTCCGGTGAAATCCACGTCACGAAGGGGGTGAAGTACGACGTTTTCTTGGGTTCATCTTGTGATTGCTTCGAGTCAACACCACGATGCACCACTCCCCTGAAGATGCTTCCAGCAGTGGAAGCGAAATGTCGGACTTCAACCCCTTCGTGACGCGGATTTCACCGGAAAACCAAGCTGTTTATTATAAAAATTGTTAAAAATTAGACCTCTTTTTTAAAATGATATTTTTATATTACTTATTGTAGTTCTATTTACCTTTCAATTCACGTTTGATCGTGCGTTGCGTTGCGCGCGAACGAGAGGATAGATAACGCTGTCCACCGAACTTGCTCTGAGCAATGAATTTTTACCAAACCAAATCCAACTATCAATCAAAGAAAAATGAAACGGTGCCATGGTCTCAAGAATAGACGATAAGTTAACAAGTTTCGCCAAACCCTGTCTACTCTTATCAACCTTATTAAGACAGCGAATAAAATAATTTATTTTTACTGGTTTTGTCTTTGTCCCTCTTCAATTTAAAGACAGCTCAAACACACTTAAATACATTCACGTATAAAGTTGAACATTGCTTTCTGTCTAAGAATTGGTAAGATGGTGTGATTGTGTAAGATGTCCTAACGAAGAAGCAGTTGGTTCCACATAAAATATTTTGAATCAAGTTTTTTTAAATTAAAAAAAGACATTGTTTTTTTTATATATATTATTTTTAGAATGTCGTGAATTAAAATCGTTGTCCTCTGACCAGTGTCCTGGGTCCAGTGATACGGAGGGACCAGTGGCGAAGCTTCAGTTTCACAACAGGCCCCCATCAAGTACCGGCACCCCTTGCCCCATTTTTGGCCGCGTCTCTCTGTCTCATTATTTCTCTTTCTTCTTGTTTCTGAATCCAAGTTCTGATCTGTCAACTTTCACAATCTTCAGACTGCTCAAGGTTGCCAGCATCTTCCAAACAACAGCATTACCTTGTCACAGATGTGCTAAAAGTTCAAAATCCAGTGGATTATAAAAATCGGTTTGTGAAGAGAGGTAAGAAGTCATTTGAAATAAGAAATAAGTATAAATGAATATATGTATGTGAAGTGACAGACAAAGAAAAAAGGATTGGAATTGGATCTCCGTGAAAATATAGGTATGTATATTTAATTCTAGGAATCAGTGGCTAGATTTCCTATTCCTGTAATGATAAAATAAAACGCCATAAGTTTCGTTTCCAAAATCTTGATGAACTGCATACTATACATTATTCATTCCATTATTGAGAATAAAATACCCTATCGCATTTATGATATTTTGTTGAAATATACCTACATAGAGGGAAATTATGTATCTTATAAAGGAATAATTGGTGCAAATTTCACCTCAATTGGCGAAATAGTTCCAACATAATTTAGTGTTTAAGTTTCAAAATGGTGGAAGAAATCAAAGATTGGATTCGGTTTTCAAAATGCATGAAATGAAAAAATATCCATAAATTTTGAAATTATGATCAATGCATAGACAAAAATTTATTTTATATATATACAGATAACTTTCTCATAAGCATAGTTAAATTTAAATATCTTAATTAAAACATTAAGTTTAAATATCTTAATATCTAAGTTAATATATTTAAATCGAGTTCAACTGGTGATTGTTTACATCCAGTTATAGATTTTCAATAAAGTCAGATTTATTAATCAAGATTTCAAAAACAAATTTTTTCCTGAGAAAACGACATACTTAGTTAAATTACGTTATGAAAAATAGTTTTTTTAAAAAGATTTTTCATACTACTTTGGCGGGAAACACACCGTTTCACTTTATCGTTTCTGCATTGGGGACGTTGGAACATGCATGTATGCAAATTTCATCGAAAGGCCCAACAGTTTATGCTCCATACGTCTGCATGGACTTCAGAAGGCAGACAATAGACAGAAATTATAAATGTATAACTCTTTTTTTTAGGGTTTCGTTGGTAAAACCAAAAAAGAAACCCTTATATTTCGTTCCTGTGTCTGCCTATCTGTCTGTCTGTCACTTTGTAAAGTTCTAATAACTTTTGAATAGAATAGAAGAGATAGAAAAATGAAACTTTTCAGTATTAAAGATAGTTTGGACGCATACAAGTTAAATATAGCAAACTCAAAATTATCAGCGGTTCAAATACAAAATGGCGGATAATTCACGTCACGCGAAAAAACATTTTTTTTTTTTTTAAATTTTGAGTGGGATATCAAATCAAGGTATTGAAGAGTAGATTATTCAGAAATATATATCACTTGTGGGAAGTGTTTAATTTTCCGTGCATTTTGTCAAAAAACATCAAAATGTTGCTCCCCCCCCCCTCCAAAAACTATAGTTCTGCTCTTACATAAATATTAAAAAAAGTATGCAAAATGTGCGGTCTGCTGGGCCATAGAAAAAATAAGAATAGCAAATTGATCAGATTTACTGTGAATCCAAAATGGTGGATAATTCCTGTTACGGGGAAAAATGTATTTTTTAAAAATTTTTGAGTGAAATATCAAATAAAAGGAATTGAAGAGTAGATTACAAAAACATATAACACTTGAGGAAAGTGTTTACTTTTTTATGCGATTTTGTCAAAAACATAAAAGTCTGGCGTCCCTTTACACTAATTTTTTGTTCACAATACCAACGAAACCCTTTTTTCGCGAGACTTCAAGCCCAACCAATGTTTACTCATGGGACCTTATAACATATAAATCCATCAAAATCGAATTATCGCTACATCACTATACTTTCTCTGTATATAATACTTCGTATATAAGAATAAACAGTCTTAAGGATAGATTTCTCATTTTCTAACATCATTGCTTTAAGAAAAAAATAAAAGTGAACTAGAAAATAATTACGAAATTGAGATAAATGAAGGAGAATCATGGTGAATTGTTCGGTATAATTTTATTTGATCGATAAAACCTAAAGAACAGAAGTAACCATTTTAGTGAGTTTATTTACTTTTCTACCGTTTGTGAGAAAGTTGTGGTTGCTGAAGTCTCACAAGATAATGATTTAAGGTTGAGTAGATAGAAGAATCGTGTGCTCGTCCGTTGAGTGATGTGTATTTGTGTGGGTTTGTGTCAGAGCATGTCCGCAAGGATGTTAGAGACTTGGCGAGGAGAGAAGCAAAGAGGGGTCGTGATACCAGATCAGTTTAGATATACAGAGAGACCTGCAACTCCACAGGGACATGCAAACAGACCTCAACACATACGAACACGTAGCTACCACTGACATCTCCACCGCTAATTAAAACATCTGCAGACTTGTGCTTCCTCGGTGGGTAGCTACTGCACAGTCTCACCGCTACAAGCCCATCACCTTACCAACCACCTTCCTTACACATTCATTAAACAACTAGAGAATAAAATCTAAGTTACAAAAACACAACATCGTTTCGAGGTTGCTCTGAAAAGCAAGTGGGATGAAAATTCCTCGTTCTACTACACCTTTCGTACACTTTACCTTAACTGCCTCTCTCACTACTTGAAATAAGTAGCATTCAAGTTATCGACTTGAATGCTAGAAGTGCTATAATGCTTGAATGCTAGAAGTGCTATAACAGAAGGCAATATAGATTAGCACATGTTAATTATGTAAAATCGGTTTGAAATTTTGATATACAGTAGTCGCCGCTTAATGTGATCACTTTCGGACCAAGGCCTAGTGATCACATTAACCGACTGATAATAATAAGCAAAATCTCATTGGTTAAGCTTTCGTTATGTTTTTATTGGATTAAAATATAAATATAAATAGATTACACCGGAAAATTCTGATATTCTCGCTAATAACCTAAATAATCCACGCTAATAATGGGGGAAAAAAAAAATAAATAAAAAAATAATAAACAAACAGCACCACTGGAAGTAGTATAATAAAAATAGAAAACAACTGTTTATTATGTACACATAAACACATGCGGTTTACACATTATAAAATAAACAAATAATTGAAATGACCCAAAACATATTTTACATTTCTTTCCTTCCATTCTCCTTAAATTCTTTTCTCAGAAACTATTATTTTAGGGCACACTCAACATCTTCTAGTCCTCTCTCTGTTTTCTTATGCGAATTTGGTAGTAATTCTTTAAAGAGACAATCCCGATATCATTCCGTTGTTTTAGAAGTTGATTCAGCAATGGCTGATAAAGTTTTTAATTTAATAGCGGCTTTCCGCTGGCTCATCTCGGTCGAAAGACGATCGTACGATCTTTAGATGTCTAGTTTCTCCTACGAGCTGAGATCACGACGTTTTGAAGAACTCATTCTTTGTTTCAAACTTTTTATAACAAAAATAATCGACTTCGAACTTGTATAAATGTAATGTTAATTTGACTAAAGCGTTCTCAGAAACGATTGAAAGACAAAAACAACTGAGCGCTGTCTAAGTGAAATGTCGTAGAAATAGAGGGAGAAATGGATGTTTAGATGTTCTATGTCTATGTAGTTATATAAAGGAAGTAAAGGTGGTGCGAGGTATACTTTCTCAGAATCCTGGATGTTTAGACAAAACGTTTCTTGATTTGCCGCAGCATTAGTCGTTTCCCCGAAAATTATATAAAAAAATTTAACGATTTTGACTCGACTTTGATCACAATAACCGAGATACTGATAACAATAAACGGATAAATTTTAATGCATTGGTTTTGGGTGGGCCCGTTCCAAGCTATTTTGATCACACAAAGCGGTTGATAACATTAACCGTGATCACATTAAGCGGTGACTACTGTATTTAAATTGAAGTTATTTTAACAAGGCGTAAGAAAACACAATATAACAGAGGAGTAGGTAAATTAAAAAAATTCAAATTTTTAGATATTAAGACGAAAAGACCCATTAAATTGTTGCTTAATATTAGAGTAATAAAAAAAAAGTCAACCACATACTTAAATAGGCCCAAAATTATCAATAATAAATATGATACAATTTTATGTTTTTTGTACTATTATGAATATGAATAAAAAATATTTTTTCCATTAATTAATATAAAACATAATCGGGTCAAGATTTAGTATATTTATACAATTGACATCTATTTGCTTGCTTTTTGGAAAAATGACTAATATTGTATCAACTTTTTACTGAAACTCCAAATTTTTCCATTTTCAGTATTTTATTACACGTAAACCAATACGAATGATAAATATATGTCCTGGTTTTCTATCCTATTAAATAAATTTGTAGAATGTAGATTTTTTATTTATAATTAAAAATATATGTTTGTCTTTAAAACGTTACTAACAATGACAGATTCAAATTATTATTATCAGTGTTGTTTGAGCAGAATAAACACGCTGAACACACATGAGTCTACACGGACCGACGTTATCAAATCATAAAGTCTCCCAGTCTTATAAATAACTCTAAACCACATAAATAATATAAAGCCTACTTCAGGTTAAATGTTTGTGATTTATTATTCACTTCATGGTCAATTCTACTTTCCACTTCTTAATAATATTTGCTTTTTCAATGAAGACAATAATTTAATAACTATATTATAATTATCACTTATTACATTCATCTTGGAATGAAGGTGCTGTTTTCTAATTATTTATGTAGTACTTAAGTACGTTAACTTATTGGAATATTTTTATATATAAAAAAAAAAAATAATAAAATAGGTAAATAAGTAAGGAGCTCTTCGCCATATTAATTGCAAGATTTATAAAATTAAGTCACATAAATAATGTTCAAATTTTGAGGGCAGGAATTTTAAATTCTACATTAATATAATCATTGATGGTCATACCCAGATCATCAAAGAGATTATGAGGTATAACTTATCAGTATTGATTCCACTGTGCAATCAATAATTGAACTTCTTTAAAAACAAATTTAAGTGGGTATTTGAGCTAGGTGTTACTCTTTCACGTGACGTTTTGGCTCAGTAGTATGTGACTACGTCAAACATAAAAAATATTACCTACTTATTGCCTAGTAAATCATACGCATATTTATATTAGAAATAATGATGCTGTAATACTGTGATTGACAAAATAAAATGAAAGGAAAACGCTGTAACACTAATAAAGTGATAATGTAACGATTTGTATTGACTCAGGTGAGTAATTCTTGTTATAAAGCACGTAAACAACAACAAATGATTTTAATTCATAAAACTGCAAGATGATTGATTGAACCACTGTGTAAATTTATTTCCTCCTTTTTTAAAGAGATTACACGATTGATCAAATAAACAAACAATATCTCTTATACAATTAAAATGGAATTATAGATAAATAACTGATAAAGACCATTAGATTCAGTCAATTGTCGCCTGAATGCCAAAAAAAAAAAAAAAAAAAAAAAAAAAAAAAAAAAAAAAAAAAACGATGAGCAATTGCTTACGTAAGCAACAAGACAACTATATAATAGCAATCAATCTTTTGGGCTAAAATATATTAAGGATCAATAGATAACAATTATCAAATGAATAAAAAATCATTTTACATATTAGTACTACGTTTTTATTAGCTTGCTTTCTTGTTTGTTTGTTTGTTTGTCCGTTACAAATCTTGCAAACGAATTTTGACTAACTTCCCGAATAGCTAGGCACTTGAAACTTTAGAACTTAGAATAGCTCAGAACAAGATGACAATGCATTATTTTAATACTTATAGCCATCTTTCAACAGAATTTAATTACTTTTCAGCAAATTTTGCTCTATGGAAAGTTAGTTCGGAAAAAATCCGCAAGTTATTTTATTTGTTTTGACGTATCCTATAATCGGTTTATTTTTTTCTAGATCTGTACTTCTTTACTTGTACTTATTTTTCTTCTCATACCCTCCCCGACACGGAGCCATATCGATAGCCACGGTTTAGATTCGGTGTTGGTGAAATCCGTTGTTCAAAGATTTGTCCTTTTATAGGTTTAAGATCAGCTCTCTAGATGGTTGTCATTTGTGTAAAGTAAATTAATTCGGAACTATTTATATTTTACTAACATTTTGTATAACAATAAAAATTATATTATCAATATTACGTATTATGATTCAAAAGAAAATTAAAAAACGTAGTATATAAAAAGTTCTTTTTATCTTGTATTTATTTATATTTGTAATGATTGATTTTTGCTTCTTCACTTTCTATATTATTATCTAATAATATGCATGTACTTTTATACGTTATACGTTTTTTGTTGTAAAATGAAAGAAATATTATTATTACAATGATTGTTATTCTGTTATTTTTATAAAGTATATATACTTTTATAATAATACAAAATACTAGGTAGAATTTAAAATGTAATCTCATAATATAGGGACAGTTAATCCTGTCAACCCAACAAAATAAGATTATTCATATCCTCCCTCATTTCCCTACATTAATCTTCATAATTCTAAAACAAGGAATTATACTTTTTACGTTTATTCATATATGTATTGCTATTATTTTCATTTCTGTAATATTTTTTTTTTAATTTAAAATTGTCAGCCAATTAGCGTGGCATATAGCTTCTTCGCGTTCTTATAACGAACTCAAATAATGCTATGCATTTACAAAGCATTATTCTCTGCTTTATTTACTTTATTTCGCCTTTTATATGAATAAAAGTATAAATTTAGTAATAATTTAAAGCACGCATAGGGTTAACATTAACATGGGCATACATTAACATGTGGTCTACTTTCGATAAACCATCCAAGTTTCATAAATATCGGACTTTTAAAAATATGTATATATGTGTTAAAAATGTATAGGCTCGTATGGAAGAGAAATTAATGGGAGCAAAAGGTTGAAACTCATAGAGGTAGAACCAGTAATGGGCTAATTATGACATACCGTCCAAATTTTATGGTGGTTCGCGAAATTTTGAATGACAGCCACGGGACAACAATACAATATTTTTTTGTATTCATGGTAAGAATATATTTTAATCCAGTTAATATCTAATCCTAACAAAAATACTTGTATATAAAATTACTCGCCGGTCTTGGCTGGCCTACGGCCAGCCTTTGCCCGTCGAGTGGCCAGGTAGATATATGCCAGGTACTGGTACTTATATAGTAATGGTATTTGTAAGATCAGATAAAGTTGTAGGAGGTTGTAATTATTCAGTTTTATAATTTGAAGTCTATATATGAGAAAGTAAACAAACAGTGCAAAGGTAAGAAAGTGAGCTAGTATCTTAGGCTGTGGAATTGTAGAGGGGCTTGAGTAAGGTGGAGTGACAGGAGTGACGGGAGGGAATAGGAAAGTTGGACATATTCCCGTCTCTGTCTCTTCTTACACTGGTCCAGTGAATATTTAATTACATTGGTTCTAACCATAATTTTTCAGGGAAACAAAGCCTTCAACGTGCTCCAAATGTTAACGTACATATAATAAATTTAATAAAGAATAAAAAAAAGTATACTTTGTACCAAAAGTACACTTTGTAGCAAAAGTACAAATATGTACTAAAAAGTTCAAATATTTATTTTTTCCCGAGTTCCTGATATCAAATAAGGCTTCAAGCATACAAAGTTTCATTAATATTAGATCACTACTTCTAATAATTTTTTATTAATATTCCGTTTGTTGGTCCCACTTTAGAGCCTGAAAATGTGTACAAAAAAAGTTGTCGACAACCCCATACAAGCTATACGTCGTACCCTAAGCTATACGTCGTTTTAAAGTCACCATCGAGTAGATTACAAATATGCCCTTCTTTTTCAATTTATCACTTTTTAAGCCCGAGAAATGGCCAATCAAAATCTCTAAAAGTTGCCACATTTGAACTTTGAGTAGCATTTTCTCGGAAACTAAAAGTCGTGGAAACGAAATTCCAAGAGTACTTTCGTCTTGCATTTTTCATTTTGATAAGCATGACAAATTTCATAAAGATCAGACAAACTTGGACTTTTTCCGAAAAATCGTCAAGCTATATACCCTTGTGATTTTTTTTTACTCAAAAAATTCAAAATAGAGATAAAAAAATAAATGAGGTATATTCGTAACCGCCACGAAAAGAGGAGTAAAAAATAATAACAATGTTTTCATTTTAAACCAAAACCTAAGCAACTAATTAATAAAAACAGCTATATAAGGACTTTTTTCAATTTTACCCCCCTAAAATTTAAAAATATCACAAAACACTACATAACTATATTGAAAGGTCTATTCAAGAGCTTTTCAACGATATACATAAAGTAGGTTTTATAATAAAAGTACATTTGTACCCCTGTACCCATAGGTACCAAAAATATATTTAAAAAAATAAACAATGCAAAAGCCCATTATTTAAGCTAATAAACAAATATTTAAATTAAAATAATAGATAAAAAAATTATTTCACCTTATTAACCTGAACCAAAAGTACAAATCGGTACAAAAGTATCCGTACAAAATTTTTTAAAAATAAAAAAATATCACAACAATAAAGTAATCAGCAAGACCTTTCAAATGATATACGACACAATATTTAAAACCAAAAAAAGTGGTCACGTGACACGGCACACGGGAAAAAGTTTACTCTCAAGTTCTCAGCAAATAGGATGAACTAATGAAATAAAATATACTCAATTTAAAGAGCATTAGTGTGAGATTCAAACGCCCCAATCAGAAATAAAATCGGTCAACAATTATAGAAACTATGAACATTCAAAGTCAAAAATGGAAAATAATAAAAATAAAAAAATACCAAAATTATCACCATTTAGGGTACAACCGATAGAGGTACGACAAAAAGTCATAGGACCAATGTTGTAGATCTTTTAAAATCAGTTACCGCTGGTGCTATCCGTTTTTCAATACGACTTACCGTTTAGCCGCAATAAGCCCCCAAAGCAGCTTAAAAATCAAGTCGGCCATTTTTATTTTTTTAGGGGGGGAAGGAGTGGGAAAAGTGAAATTTTGGCAATTTTTCGGGTTCACAATGCGGACATTGCGCGTCGAATGGCGCAAACCGCAAGTCTCTAGCTCTTCTGGAAGTGGGCAAACATTAATGTCAGTGAGTCAGTCAGTTAGCCATGCGGCTTTATAGTATAGAGAAGCCAATTCTCGCGTAAAAAGTTATAATATCATAGCTTTAGCCAAGTCTCCCCCTGTACAAGTAAGTTGTACTAGGTCTAATTTATCCAGTACAAGTAAATGATGTTTGTCTGTCCCCCTACATTTTTTGACTTGGCAATTACGCAGCACGAGGACACTGCATTGTTAGGCAATATCGTATACTGTATAACAATGCCTAACAAAAAAAGGAATTTATTACTACATGAATCTTTTTTTTAAGATCTTAATATATACCACTGGGAATATATAAACTATACAACAAAAATATTTTTAACCTTTTTGTACCGTGTAATTGCCAAGTCAGAAAATGTTGGGTATAGACAAGTAGCATCATTTACTTATTGTAGAATGTATTGTATCATTACACCTTGTAGAATTTACTTGGAAAGGGGGGTCTGGGCTAAACCAAAAAACACAAATTTTTACTCGAGACTTGGGTTATTTTTATTACTTAAGTGTTTTTGTTAGGATTTCACTTCTTTCTGTAAGTAATTTTTCGTTTTTTTTTTTAGCCTCAGCAAGAAAGTGTATGTTTACAGTCTTCGAGCTCAATACTCAAAAATTAGAGGATAAAAAGAACTTTTTATAAACTACGTTTTTAAATTTTCTGCCATAAATCACAAATTTGAAATCCTTCAAAATGTTGATCGTAAACTTAGAAAAATACTATATACAGGGTGTCCCAGCTAATATGGAACAGGGAAATATCTCCGGAACCATGATAGATAGAAAGATGCGGTTTTCAGGGCTCGATAAAGGCTAAAAAGGCGCTTCTAGAACATATGCTGAACATTTTCAGTGTGCAGCGAAAGCGTGTGCAGCAAACAAAATAAACAAAAAGTGAATAGGAAGCCATATTTTTAAGACTGGATCTGGATTTTATGGCTAAAAATAGGACTCTTGGAAATTTTTCGCTCCGATCATTAGTTTGCCGTCTGGAGAGCCCTAAATGTGTTGAAATTGAAACTTTAAGTCCATTTTACAGCTAAACTAATGGATTTAGGGAAAAAATCAAGAAACAAAAAATTCTTATTTTTAGCCATAGAAAGCAAATCCATTCTTAAAAAGATGCAATATTGATATTTTTTTTACATTTTGAGCCCTGCTGAACACCTTTTTTAGACAAAAAAAAAGTTACGCATAAGGTATGAATTTTTGGTTGGTTTTGGATTCTATGGCTAAAAATAATCATTTTTTGTCTCCTGATTTTATTTCCTAAATCCATTAGTTTAGCTGTAAAATGGACTTAAAGTTAAAATTTTATCAAGTTTAGGGCTTTGTAGACAGCAAACTAACGATCGGAGCGAAAAATTTCCAAGAGTAAAAAAGTCTTATTTTTAACCATAAAATCCAAATCCAGTCTTAAAAATATGGCTTCCTATTCACTTTTTGTTTATTTTGTTTGCTGCACACGCTTTCGCTGCACACAGAAAATGTTCAGCATATGTTCTAGAAGC
>KZ652155.1:121486-148138 GCA_001010745.2 Gerris buenoi
CGTCAGAGTGAAACGTAAACAATAACCAAATGCAGGGCTTGTTTTCTTGACGTTTGTGAGCGGGCTTTGAATAGTTACTAAAGCGTGGCCAACCTTCTCCAGCTTAAATGAAAAAAAAAGAGTGTTGTTTTGTTGGTCCCCTGGTCTAATGGACACAACCCCTCGGCGAAAGTTGGCTTCAGTCCCTTATCAGTAATTGCTTGTTGTTTTGATTCTATGCTCCTTCTATATATAGTATTATTCTAAGATCTTAAATATGTGTCATGTCAAAACAAAAAAATAACCTGCGTATTTTTTCCGAATTTCCATAAAGCAAAATTTGCTGAAAACGAATTAAATTTGGCTAAAATATGGCTAAAATTATTAAAATAATTCATTATTATCATGTTCTGAGCTATTCTAAAAGTTTCAAATGTCTAGCTACGCTGGGTGTTAGTTAAAAATCGATTGCAAGTTTTGTACTGGACAAACAAGAAAGCAAGTTATTAAAAACATGGTAATAAATACAGGATAAAAGGAACTTTTTATGTACTACGTTTTTAAATTTTCTGTTGACTAAATATAAAATCATAAATTCTAAACCAGTCAAATTGAAGATCGTAAATATGTATGTCATGTCAAAACAAATAAAATAACTTTTTTCCGAACTAACTTTCATTACTGCAAAATTTGCTGAAAACGAATTAAATTCTGCCGAAACATGGCTAAAAGTATTAAAATAATGCATTGTCATCGTGTTCTGAAAAGGATTTCTTTCTTGTATTTTTTGAAATCGGAGAAATAAAATATTTTCGTTCTTCAAAACGATCACATAGCATCCGTTACCTTCGGTGAGCTCGGAAGCAAAACATCATATGAAATAGATGAGATAAATAGCCATTAATTACGTTGAAATTACGTGCTTAGTTTGCCCTGGCGTTTAAGTTAGAAAATAGATTTGGACACTGACGGAATTGAAGGAGGCAAAGTGCTAAAAGGCAAAGAATTGTATCAAAATGAAAAGCTGTTAATAGTAGGGAGAATGAAGGCTGCCGGTTCAAAGCCTAATAGCAGGGGAATAACATTGTTTAGGGTTGGTTGTTAGACTATTTTGCGGTAAGTAAAGCGAGTTGTAAGAGTGTGCTTGAGGTATTGTTGTCGGTAATAAGGCACCGGTTACTACGAAACCAACAATAGATCATAACGCACAAAGTGAAGTATATTCTCACATCGTTCCCTTTAACTCAACGTTTTCCTTTTTCTCCGCTATCCGCTTCCAGATTTACTGCGGGCCCACAGCTACTTTACTAAATTGCTCCGCACACTTTTTTATTTTCTCAGCAGGAGCGTTGCATATTTACGCCCTTCACTTTTGCCGCCATTATTTTGCCAACAACGTGTATTTTCATCTGACTATTTTTCATGTCCTACTTTTTCCCCGTACTCGGAGATGTAAATAAACTATTCGCTTAAAGCTGTATTTTTCCAGTACCTTATTCTCTGTCATATCAAAATTTAAAAGAGAATAATCGTAAAAATAATTGTTTGTACATTAAATTATGTATAAAATACATAAAATGCTTTAGAAATTTTGTCGTTCAGAAATAATTTCTTGTACATTCGAAAAAAAAAATTATATAATAATAATAATAAGAAAAGATTATATTCAGTTTTAATTTTTCATTAGTAATATAATCACAGGTTTAAGATCGTACATGAATAGAAAATAAATATATTTTTTTTATTTTTAGAGAACAATTAATACTGTTGAAAAAATAAATTTGACTTAAATTGCCTTCTTAGTTTCCTTTACTTTATAAATCAACAAATACTTGTTTGTCATTTATTTCAATAAGGGCATGATACGTAGTATATAAATTAAATAATGAAGTCTTACTCTTAGAAAAATTAATAAACAGTTGTGCAACGACATAATATATATATATATATATANGAGAGAGAGAGAGAGAGAGAGAGAGAGAGAGAGAGAGAGAGAGAGAGAGAGAGAGAGAGAGAGAGAGAGAGAGAGAGAGAGAGAGAGAGAGAGAGAGAGAGAGAGAGAGAGAGAGAGAGAGAGAGAGAGAGAGAGAGAGAGAGAGAGAGAGAGAGAGAGAGAGAGAGAGAGAGAGAGAGAGAGAGAGAGAGAGAGAGAGAGAGAGAGAGAGAGAGAGAGAGAGAGAGAGAGAGAGAGAGAGAGAGAGAGAGAGAGAGAGAGAGAGAGAGAGAGAGAGAGAGAGAGAGAGAGAGAGAGAGAGAGAGAGAGAGAGAGAGAGAGAGAGAGAGAGAGAGAGAGAGAGAGAGAGAGAGAGAGAGAGAGAGAGAGAGAGAGAGAGAGAGAGAGAGAGAGAGAGAGAGAGAGAGAGAGAGAGAGAGAGAGAGAGAGAGAGAGAGAGAGAGAGAGAGAGAGAGAGAGAGAGAGAGAGAGAGAGAGAGAGAGAGAGAGAGAGAGAGAGAGAGAGAGAGAGAGAGAGAGAGAGAGAGAGAGAGAGAGAGAGAGAGAGAGAGAGAGAGAGAGAGAGAGAGAGAGAGAGAGAGAGAGAGAGAGAGAGAGAGAGAGAGAGAGAGAGAGAGAGAGAGAGAGAGAGAGAGAGAGAGAGAGAGAGAGAGAGAGAGAGAGAGAGAGAGAGAGAGAGAGAGAGAGAGAGAGAGAGAGAGAGAGAGAGAGAGAGAGAGAGAGAGAGAGAGAGAGAGAGAGAGAGAGAGAGAGAGAGAGAGAGAGAGAGAGAGAGAGAGAGAGAGAGAGAGAGAGAGAGAGAGAGAGAGAGAGAGAGAGAGAGAGAGAGAGAGAGAGAGAGAGAGAGAGAGAGAGAGAGAGAGAGAGAGAGAGAGAGAGAGAGAGAGAGAGAGAGAGAGAGAGAGAGAGAGAGAGAGAGAGAGAGAGAGAGAGAGAGAGAGAGAGAGAGAGAGAGAGAGAGAGAGAGAGAGAGAGAGAGAGAGAGAGAGAGAGAGAGAGAGAGAGAGAGAGAGAGAGAGAGAGAGAGAGAGAGAGAGAGAGAGAGAGAGAGAGAGAGAGAGAGAGAGAGAGAGAGAGAGAGAGAGAGAGAGAGAGAGAGAGAGAGAGAGAGAGAGAGAGAGAGAGAGAGAGAGAGAGAGAGAGAGAGAGAGAGAGAGAGAGAGAGAGAGAGAGAGAGAGAGAGAGAGAGAGAGAGAGAGAGAGAGAGAGAGAGAGAGAGAGAGAGAGAGAGAGAGAGAGAGAGAGAGAGAGAGAGAGAGAGAGAGAGAGAGAGAGAGAGAGAGAGAGAGAGAGAGAGAGAGAGAGAGAGAGAGAGAGAGAGAGAGAGAGAGAGAGAGAGAGAGAGAGAGAGAGAGAGAGAGAGAGAGAGAGAGAGAGAGAGAGAGAGAGAGAGAGAGAGAGAGAGAGAGAGAGAGAGAGAGAGAGAGAGAGAGAGAGAGAGAGAGAGAGAGAGAGAGAGAGAGAGAGAGAGAGAGAGAGAGAGAGAGAGAGAGAGAGAGAGAGAGAGTGTGTCCCAGTATAGATTATTGAAGAGGAAAAATTTGTATATTTATGGATTTTCTAGAAAAAGTTCAGTCTTGAAAAACATCACCTGCGTGTTCTTAAACGACTCAAAATTACACTACTAAATTAATTATTTGATAACTCTAAAAAATGATGAAGAGTAAAATACGGTTCATTTTTTTGGCGCCGAAAAATATTATTAAGAAATGAATATTATGCATGAATTATATTTTATTTCCAGAAAATAAAATAAAACTTAATTAATTATAAATCGAATATCCTGTAAAAATAGTTTGCCAATTAGTGTAACTCACAGCTTCGTCGCAGCCAACTTCGAATAGTTTAATGATTTTATGCTTTCACAAGCCATTATTGCTTAATTTGTTTAATTGTTTCAAAATTCTTCTTCTCTGTCAAAATTGCTTGAATTAAAGTATCAATAAGTTAAAGAGCGCAGCGGTTGAAATAATTAATCTAGTGCTATTTGCGGGCTACTTTTGACAATTCATCTAAATTTCATAATAATCAGATGTGTAGTTTTTAAGATTTTGGTTAGCAAAAATTTAGAGGCAGACCGACAGACAGAAACGGAATCAAAAATGTTCCATGGTGTCTGAAACGAATTCCTGTCTTGGAATTTTTAAAATGGGGAACTTAATTTATTTTATCTGCGGTTGACACGAAATATAACCATTCCACCCTGTTTAAAATTGATTCTTTTCATAGATGTATTAATTGAGCATGCGCGGTCATAATTCTTCATTTTTCCGCCCTAGTGCGGATGAAAGTGGAATTCTTCAGCTCAACGCACGATTAGCGAGTTTGTTTTCATTTAAGAAAACTAATTTGCTGTTTGTTTAATTAAAGTAACTGTTTATATCGAGTTTTTAGTGAATAAGTGTATTATATAAAAATATTTGTAAAAACAAAATTTTATTCGTATTCTTCTTAACAAACCCTTTCATTTGATACCTACCCATATCATGGTTTTGTAAAAAAATCTAATCCGCCATCTTGGGCTGCCCGCCATATTGGATTTATAATGACGTCACTTAGCTAACCATGTATTGTCATCCAAATTAAACGTGTATGCAAAATTTCAATGCAATCGGTTGAGGATAACTGCTTTAAAACTCAGTTATAAGATTTGACCCGAACATACATACATACATAAATACGTTGCAAATTAAATAAAAACTTTTAAAAACAATGAGTGATTTAAGTGATTATGACGAAAATGAGGAGAATAATATGCCTTCCGAAATAATTAATGCGGCACAGAATTCAACTAATAAATTAATGTCATCTTAGCCGAACTTCCGAAGGTAACGGAAGCATTGTGTTCACTTTTGTGAACAAAAAAGTTATATGTCTCCTATTTTAAAAGATCCAAGACAGAAATCCGTTGCAGGCATCAAGGAACATTTTTGGTATTTGTGCATGGCTGTCTATCTTTCGGTCTGTGTGTCCCCGAATCGTGAAACGTGCGACATTAACAACATAAAAGAACGGTATCTCTTTAGAAACAAAATATTTATATAATGTTAAATTAATAATGCTTATATTTATGTATTAAACAAAATCTTATTGTAGTAAAAAAGTAATAAAGTTGGTTTTAAGTAAAATAGACATAAAAGTGTAAAAATTGAAAGCACGATTTACAAGGTCGTGTGAATAATGGCTATATTTAAATAGAAGAAAAGTTATTTTGAATCAGTCTAGGGTCTGGTCTAGGGCCGACCTTTAACACCAGTTTGAAGGTAGAAAGGCAGGGAGCAGCAAATCATCGGTGGTCATTTAAGTTCAAGTGAGTAAAGCCGATTAGTTTGTCATGTGCCTAGGGGCAACATCTAGCTTTGTCACATGACGTCTGTCTGTGTGTACACAGTTAGGTAAATATTCCCACGGAGGTACCGCTACCTGTAGCCAAGACCATGTACCTGGAACCGAGTCAATTGTACCTGTTGCTTTCTGAATGATGAACTGCCACTACCTAGCCATGTCTTCCCTTGTCCCCTACAAACAAACACAGGTGCATGTCAACTCCTCGCTATTCGCTATGCCCTATCCATATTTTCCTGTTTTCTTTAACACTTACTTGTCGTAGGGTATATAATTGACCTTAAAAACATGCGTAGGCTTCTTCTCATATTAAGCCGCTGTTTCCCTAGCTATATAGTTGATCAAATATTCCTTCAAAGTACAAGGAGTCACATAAAGTGAGACAAGATCAAGCAGGAGCAATATAAATGTAATGGATCTGAAGTTCTTAGAAACGCTGTATGATTTACCATACACGCTATAGAAATGGCAACGATATTCGCTTTTAACAGTAGGGTCTGCTTTATAAGCGCGTGTAGTACGACGGGCTCCTGCGGCCTTGTTACAGCATTAGGTGCATTTGCATTGTACTTAAAATCTTTTCATATTAATTCTTTTCATCTTTTCATATATAATTTCATATTATCTTTCATATCTTTTCGTATTAATTCTATTAATATTAGTTAATACCTTTGTTTAAATTTTAAATAAATGCCCCAGTATTTGTGCAATGTAATGTATATTCTAAAACAATGTATATAAAGGTAAAATAATAAAAATGAAAGCATCAGTAAAAATTAAATTACATTTTGAATTAGTCTGATTTTATATAAAATATTCTAAATTGAATACACAATTTTCTATCACACGCACATGCCAAAAATTAAAATTATGTTATGAGAAAGAAATAAAGAACGATAAAATTTTAAAATATGAAATGGAACAATATAATGTATACTGATCATTGAAAGGACTACATGAGTGACAACTAAACATTATTCAAAATCTGAAAAATACTTTGAGAATATAGATATCAATCAAAGCTGCTTAGATGCGCTGCATTTACTGTTAACCCTTTTTTTGCTCAATAATTCCACAGACTAAACTCAATCGGTGAACAGTGGTATTTTATGGTGCGAAGTAAATCTTATTATGTTTCAACCATTCTCTTTCAACAAATTTGCCGCAATAAAAACAAAAAAAAACCTTAAAGAGCGGGCGGTAAACCTGATTTTATGATTAGTACCTGCCGTATAGCTAATAACTCGTGAGTATATGGGTAACGCCCAAATAATTATAATAATTAGTGCTAATAAAGAACATTTATTAGTTTTTATCTCATGTTTGTAACTACTGCATGATGTATTTCAATATAAACAAGATCTTTATGTTATTATAACATTAGACCGTTCAGTAAATTAAATAGAAGACTCAAAAGAGGAAATCGAGCTCTGTCTCTCACTGTTTAATAGAGTTATAACTAAAGATCTTAAGATTAAAAATTCTTTAGTTTTATATTTAAATCTTTTTGATTATTCTCACCTGTGATTTTAATTTTCGCTTTTATTTTTACACGAATTTATAGCATATTTTATTTACTCATAATTACACAACTTAAATTTATAATAAACAGTGCAATCTAATTATATATATATATATATATNATATATAATTATAATATGTGAACAACATTAATGGCCTTTAATAAACTGTTAAACTTGATAAAATTTACAATAACCTTGTCCTGAAAACTAAACCTGATTTTTTCCGCACATTTATTTTTTTAACATTTAAGTTTGCTGTTATTTTTATTTTTTTAAATCAATACTAATCAAGTTATTATTTAAGAAATTTATTCTTTGTTTAAGAAAAAAAAAATGAAATAATATTCATTTTTATATTTTTGAGTTATAAATATCTTCACTGATTCCCCGATGAAATAATAATTTGACTTAATTACTATGAAATTATTTTTATTTAATAGTTTTAGGGTCCTAACCGAGCATCCCTATAATTGACTGTTGGTCAGTCGTTAACGCTTCTGTACGTTGGAAAGTACTCTACAAATGAATTTGAAACATTTAATTGAACCCTAAAATCTTAAGAATTAATATTGGTTTTATAAATCTTATATTTATATAAATAAACATTTTATATATTAATATTAATTATACATTATATAGAACGGTTTGAGCTAAAAATGTCGGCGTCATTGTATTTGTGGGATAAAACTGCATTTAAAGACGTTAGATTCATGGCCCTATAATAATCAAGTTTAAAAGTTATAGGTAAAAAACCCGTTTTAATGACCGTCTTCTTAAAACGGCTAGTCCAAATTGCCTACTGACCTTCTGTGTCCGCTGAATGCACATCGCTTATTTTTTAATTCTTGAATCAGTATTAAGTAACGAATCAACTTTTTCATCTAAACCATTGCACATTTCACTATGCTCATACTATATGCACTTATGGTTACTACTTTTACTTGCATTAATTTAAACAATTATTTATTTTTAAAAATCATCAAATTATTTATTGTTGATATTTTTTTTATTGTTTCTATATTATTCGAACTATTTACACCAATATTGATTTTAAAGGAAAAAACCGATTTAATGAAGCTTCTTTTTCGATTTACCGTAATACGTTAAACAATTAAAAAATGTAATTGATAAAACTATTTAGCAAATTATGCTAGAAAAAAACCTTTTATATCTATATACGATTACATAAAATGTAAAATACAAATATTAAAATAGCTTTCATTGGCCTTTGCAGTAGGATCGAAATATATGTTTATTATAAATGTGACACTTATCGTAGTACCTTACGGAATCTTTTTCAATAACAAATATCAACCTCAAGGTTGAGCTATGATCGATCTATTTGCTATGGTAACATATTAATAAAAAGTTTATTCAATTTTTTATTAGTCCTAAATTACTTTGCTTTGTAAGTTTCATCGCACGTTTCCGTTACCCCAATTTTGAACCACTTCCCGTCTTTCAATCTTACCCCAATTTGCACATGGAAACAATTGAGGTGAAGAATACAGAAACCAAAAAAAAAGAAAAAAAAAAAGGTCTTATATTACTTTGATTTGTAAGTTTCATTGCTCACCTATTACCCCAATTTTGAACTACTTCCCGTCTTTTAATCTTCCCCAAATTTCGCACACGGAAACAATTTAGGTGAAGAATACAGGAACCAAAAAAAAAAAAAAAATGAAAACGAAAAAAAGAAGAAGAAGAAAAAAAAAAAGTTGAAAATAAGACCAGTTATCAAAAAATGGTATTTTTATATTAATTATTAAATATGGTATTTTAAGTATTGTATTTTAAGTATTTTAAATATTGTTTCTAATACATTTTCTTTTATAAAACTAACCATGTAAATATATTTGTGTTAAAGAAATATTAATCTTCTAATTGTACTAGATTAAAATGTAATATATATCTGGCTCAATTAGAAGATTTACGCAATAAATTAGCCGATATGTAATTATTTAAAAATTAAATGGTTGTTTAATCTGATTATTAAATAAAGAATGTGAATTTTTATTATTCAGAGACCTAATTAATTATGCATTTATACTTATTCTTCTTTATACTTGAAAAGATATTAAAGAGCTATTAAACATGTTTTTAATATATATTAAGAGATCATTATCACCTGATATTTACTATCAAATTTTAAGAGCTTCATTGTACGAGAAAGTGTTATAAGTATATGAATATTATGATCCTTATGCTAATGTTCATACCGACAATATAATTAATTTAAATATTACTCAAGGGTTTATTGATTTAACCGGCTTGCCATCTACATACTTAATAAAAATAATATGCAAAGCAGGCTTGTTATTATGTAAAGTTTACAGGTATACCAGTAGCAGGTATTCTAAATACGACTTCAGTAGCAACATTTATTTTTATGTCTTTATTGAATAACTAATCATATTAATTTTGGGTTTTAAAAATGATCTTAAAATAAAAATAACTGACTTCATTAGCAATAAAATAAAAATACTTTACAAGTCTAGTAATTACCTCGGTTAATGTATGCATTCGCTAAAACAAACAAAAAGTGTTAACACATGCACAGTTACTTATATATGCATTGCAACTCTTTCCTTCGGTATAATAATATAATAGCCTGTTCTAATCTTTCAAGCATCTCAATGGACTAAAATTATTATTTTTCATATGCGTATATATTATTATAAGAAGACGCGTCGAGCTTAGTGGCTTTGAACCAAGAAGTTTTTACCTTTTGTACAGATATCGTCTACAACACGTTTTATGTTTCTGCCTATACAGTAAATTATTTTAATGATTTTATGCTCTTAGATTAAATAAACTAATTATTTTTCTTTAGTGTATGATGACCTCATTCACTACAGTAGTAGTACGTACGTATAAGTTGATTATGTATTAGTGGCTGTGATTTAGATGATTCCATTTGGATAATGAAGATTTTATGGTTACAAATTAATCACTTAAACATGAGATTAAGTAGTGAATATGGTGATCTGTTAAAACTTACCTAGCTGCTGTTTTAAAGTTGTGATGGTAGTGTCTATATCACGACTTGCCTCCACATATAAGAGACCCATTTCTCTAATAGTACACCTAGCTTCTTAGTGGACTTTTTTTGTAGTTGTTTATAATAGTAGCTATTAGAGAATCATGACGGCACTAATAAACAAGGGATGTTAATTCCCTGGCGGTGCACGCAAAACGTTTAGGAAAGCATTAAAGTTTCATTAGCCGTTCTCGCCTATCATCACGGAACCCCGTGAAAAATGAGATTAATTTCACTTAAGCCGATTTCATTCAAACACTGCTTCGAACTTATGTGTGTTTTTATAATAGGGAGATGTAATTAGCTTTCAGATTTGAATTATGACATTATTAATAATTCCGCTGTTTTACATTATTTTATGACCTCTAATTAATTACAATGGAGGTTAAATTTTAACATACATCTTAATTATAGTATCTATATATACTTAAATTGGCACTCGGGAGAATGAAATTTACAGATAAAAAGAAATTATATTTACTGTATTTTACTTTTTAAAAAATATTATGATATTTAAAGAAGTGTGCCAATTACTGTGAAGCATAGCTTCCTAGAGGCCTATTATTGGATAAATGGTCACATGTCTGGAATAATGTGATCCACTGATATCACAGTTCCACGATTACCTTCGGTAATCTTATGCCATGAAACAAATAATTTTCTCTACGATTGATACGAAATATAAACATTGTATCTCTGTTTAGAAGCGTAGAAAGTGATTATTTACGTATTTGTATTCATTGCGCATGCAAGTCTCATAAATCTGAAGAATTCCTCTTCTTTACCGCCCTAAGGTGGTAAAAAGGAAGAATTCTTCACCATTACGCACGATTAGCGAGTTTGTTTACATTTAACAAAACTAATTTGCTGTTTGATTAATTAAAGAAACTGTTTATATCGAGATTTTAGTGTAAAACAATGAGTGTTTTAAGTAATCATGACGAAAATGAGGAAAATAAATCCGCCTCCCGAAATAATTAATTCGGCACAAAATACAACTAATGAATTAATGTCATCTTTATCTAAAGAGAAACACGAACTTACCCCCATTTATTGTTAAAACCAACAATCGTAGATAAAGTACGGTACGCAACTCGTACGAAAAAAGCATTTTGCATTGCTCGTGTGGTTTTACTACCCTCGCTGTCGCTCGGGTGCAAACTCCACACTCGCATACAAAATGCTACTTTCCGCACTCGACACGTAATGTACTATTAATAATAATATAAGAAAATAATTATGTATTACATATTTGATAGTAAATTACATTAAGATTGTTAATTAATTTGTAGTAAATAAATTGATTTTGATTTATTTATTTGTTTTAGTGAGTGAAGAAGAAAGTATTCATTAAAAATAATTTGGAATTACGATACCAAGTTATATTTATGTATGAAGGGGAAAAATAATATACTTTTGCGACAATTTAACGCAAATAGTCTGTCAGAAATTTTTTTCCTCACTTAGTATTATGAATAATGAGATAATTTAATTAATAAATAATAGGTTTATAGTATTGGATATGAGAAATTGACCTAATACAATCAGTAATATACTTTTTAATATCTGAAACACTTTACTTAATAAATACTGCAAGGAATAATAGTGGTGTAATTATTATATAATTATTATTATCTGAAATGGTATTTTGCAGAAGGCTTTTCATTAAGTTGCTAAAGCCTCAATAAACGTAAACGTTCTCTTGATAAAAATCCTACCACGTTCACCAAAATCACATTAATTCGAGTCGGTTCTTATATTGTAAAGGTAAGCTGTTACACATAAGGACATCTTTTGATAGATTATAATATGGCCGACTTGACTGAGGCTTATAGCGTGCGTCAAATATCAATTACGGAGCTGAAGACGCGCAGCGGAGGCCAAACAATGGCCGTCAGTCAAAGTCTAAGGTGATAAATAGTAGGATTTAGTTGACGGATTTCCTTTGTCGAAAGAAGAAGGATCTATCTCGAGAGCGTAAGGTTAGGCAATACAATCAGTGATATCTTCATAAAGGTACTCTGAACCTGCATTCATCATTAGTCCAAATCATCATAATATGACCTGACTTATTCTGAAACTTAAACCGTTCTTTAATATTCAGTAGACGTCTTTATAATCTAATGGAACAGAAAAATCTAACATAATCACTTTGAATTGTGCTTTGGACAGTTATGATTGAGTTAGACCGCAATATTATGTATTTTGAAACCTTTACATGCATTTCTTAGTCTTCATTTTAAGTTTAATTTTTTTTGCAAGCAAGTTTCTTAATACATAAGTACTTCGTCCGGTTATTTCAGTTTGTTTAGATATAACTGGTTTTGATTGTTAAAGAAATTATTATCGAACATTTTATCGATATTGGCAGTAATCCGACCTTCCACTCTATAGTTTCGCTAATTACTCAACAGCTAAATTTTCCCTTCAAAGTTTATTAAATGGTACTTGGTATTTTACTAATAACAAATTCATACATATTTGAAATATGAAATAATGTTGCTCCCCAGTTTCAGAACTAAATTTAGTTTTAAAAATATAGACGTTCATAAAATGACGTTTTATGAACGTCATAAATAGACGTTTTCATAAAAAAACAATTTATCTGATATATAGGTACAGTGGTACAGTAATGTAGAATCCAAACTTATGCACAGACCACAGATAAATATGCCTTAAAATCATTTTTTTTTGGAATTAGGGGACCTCATAAAGATGAATATCTCTAAATCCTTCTTATCATATCTTATAATACTTCAGATAATATAACACTACGAATATGAGAACGTTAAAATAATTTATGTATATCTAGATTGACTTCTCTCCTAGAAATCATTGGGGGAAGAAGAAAAGAGACATCTTCTGTCCATAGTGGATGATTTTTCTTTGTTTTGCTCGCTAAAATAAGAAGTAATTTACCTAGCACACTTATATCGTACAGATTGATGTGGCTTCTGTTGTTATGCTAGATTGGAATCAAGTCTGTGCCTAAGTGACGCTGAATCCTGTTTAGTTCCAGTGGCACCACCTCACTTGTGTATTGATATATGTTCAAGCGTGTTTGGAATACATCCAGAAGTTGCACTCGACGTATTCTCAAGTCTTTATTTTCCAGCCCATTGCAGCTTGTTGGCAACGAGTTTCTCGCTCGCCTCATTCTATAGTCGTACATTCACTGTAGCCCATTCTCAAGAAGTTTATTTTTTTTCTTATGCTATAAATGGTAAAATGATACATTTATTCATTTTGATTATTGGTTCTGAACAAGCGAAATCTTTGATGTAATTCTTGAAGCTCCCACATAAATTAATCTCACAGAAGTAATTACCTAATTACTAAATTTCAAAATTGTCTTAAATGTGGATTGATCACGGTAAACCCCTTCGCCATTGTGGTAAACCCCTACGCCATAGTGGTAAAACCCTACGCCAATAGTGAGCCATATACTATTGATGTGATCAATAGTATATGGCTCACTATTGATCACATCATACTCGCTTCGGCGGTACAATGTACATATGTATGATGTGTGAAGTGGCTGCAACTCTCTACCGCGGGGCGTACAAAGGGCCTAAGTAATGGCCTAATTGCAAGGTTCGAACATGTGGTTCGTCCTACCCGTTCTAGTAGGAAGTACTAGACTACTACTACTACTACTACTACTACTAAATGTGGATTGTAAGAGGATATTTTTTACAGTGCTCAAAAGAGTACGGTCAGGGGACACCCAAATAACTTAATTGCTTATGCTTATTAGCGGAGAAAATTTACCAAACACCTGAAATGTTACTAAGACAGAATTGATATTTTTTAGGTATTTTTTAGTTTATGGGGAAACTTTACCCTCACCCCCAAAATTGAGCATTTTTTAGCTGGTTTTTCCAAGATTTGGGCTTTTCCGCCATTTCAGATAGGATTGTGGTAGAGACCTGTTGTTTTGGCTGTCCTTTTTCTTTTACAAAGACCTTTAAAATAAGGTGTCACTTAAAAGAGGTTTACTTATAAAATATTCGAACTGCCTCCAAAATAAATATTTTTTGGTGTGGGTGTCCCCTTCTTCATACCTTATAAACATTTCATGAGTTTGGCTTTTCTGCGCTAATGCACTAAATAGGTTATTGGAGTGCCAGCGCACTTTTGTCCAACTCTGTATGTAATAATATGCTTTTAAAAACTGCTTTATGAGATCGCGTATATTTTTTAAGATAAAATCTAACTTCTACCTAATTTACCTATTTACCAGCAGGGATCAATTTAACCAAGCACTATTTATTTAAATGTGGTATTCAGATACAATTTAAATTACTTTCATTAAAATATCAAGTTGTATAAGACCTTTTTTTAATTTTGATGTTTTATATGCTAGTTAATTACTTGCCGGTTCTATCTCAGATTAAAGGTTTAATTTTATTTTACCTGCTCCACAATGTGAGAAAAACAAATGTTATGTGTTCTAAATAACACATTATTGGTCTTAAAAATATTATAGTTTTAACTAATTGTTTTTAATAGTAAAGCAAGCATAAAATTGTAATCACGTATATTATAACAAGTCGTCGGCACACTGATATTAGTTAATTAAAGATATAAATAATACACATTATGTTTTGGCCAACTATAATTTTTTACGATGAAAATATAAATGACATTTTTAGGTTAATGTGAACCCCTTAAGCTACTGATTTAATGTAAAGTTAACTGAGCGAATCCAATGCCAACTCAATGGTTGATATGTATTGCAGAGAACAAGGTAATGTTAGAGGCAGGTGCTAAGCACTAACCATGAAGTAAATAAAGACAAGCGTTTACTGTGTTTCTCTCTTGTACAATATTTATATGTATGTATGTATATATAACATAGACGCGAGCATCACCACCACCGTTTATTATCAGGATAATAATAGCCAGTTTTTTCCTCTTTTTATATTTTTTATTTTTTGTCTTATTCGTTTTCCTTTAATTATGTATAGTTGAAAAAAGCGTAGTGGTGTGAGAATGTGAACGTTTGTTTTGATTCTAATATAGTGGAACATATACTCCATACCATAAATGCGAAGGATACGAAACGTTGAGGCGCTATAAGCACGCTTGGGAAAGTCGGAACGCACACTCGGCTGAACCTATTAATTACTCAGGATTCTCTTGAAGAAATAAAGTAAAGTTAAATAGATGTGAAAAAAAGAGGATGGAAAAAATTCTGTATAGCTGTTGGAATGTTAACTGGTAACAGTAGAGAAGATTCGAATTAAATTAAGAACTTTAGGGTATAACTCCTTACTTAGAAAATGAAAATCGCGGTCGCCATTGAATTTTTTGTATTATACCGTCGTTTCAATGACTAGTTTTCTAATATACACAGGTTTTCTAGAGTTTACTGTCCTCAAAACAAGATCCATAATTAAATTTATTAAATATTATCTTAACGGTACGCTGTACATAAACTTAAAATTAAAAAAAAAAAAATTCTAGGCTATATTATAAATCCAGAATTTTGTTAATCAAGAAATAATAAATAAATTAGTCATTTTGTCTGAAAATGAAAATATTTTCTTGATATTTTTTTACGTAGAATTTGGACTATTCGGACTAGACGAGTAATGTTGACACTTGATTGATTATTTTTATTTTTTCCTAAAATAAGATGATTTCAACATTGAACTGATCGAAACATTGATCATTTACATCACTTTGATAAAAAACTGGAATTTGTAAGTGATTTTTTAGTAAAACCTTTAGGATTGTAGTAGGTATTTTGCAACATAAGAGAATTATTAGAAAAAAAAACAACCAAGATCCATTTAGAAGTGAAGAAACATCATGTATGATTATGTGTTATAATCTAATAATTATTAGTTGATAAAAACATATTTGTTTTTGTTTCAGGATCCAAATCTGATGCTGAGGACAAAAATAACTAATTCTAGGACTTCGTGCACTTGCAACTATCCTCTCACAAGACCAACAGGGCCCTTTTGTTTGTCAGAAAAAATTATACTTATATATACATTTGTAAAAAAATAACTTATATTATTATTTAAGTAAATAAAAATTAATCATTTGTAAATTGTTGCATTGTAAAAATGAAATAAAGTATGGACTGATTGGGTATAGCTTGTAAGGGATGAGTTATTGCTGATCCCGAGGGAAAGGGGATCAAGATGGGGAAAGCGTCTAAGTTATGTCAGGGGGGTGGGCTTCATGCCCTGTTATGAGACGGTAACCGTAAATTGGTGGGAATCGGTCCCGGAGGAGACGGAACATGGATTTATCGCATATAGCCAGTGCTAAGGTGCACTAACTAGTAGACATAGATCTCATGTGGAGTGGAGCTCTACCACGTGCCACCTGCAATGCACATGCACCTAGGTAGGAATTATTCATGTGTCTATGGCCTGTTACCCTAGTTACGTTTACTTGGACTTGGCCACATCAAAGTTAATGACGATGGAGTGCATCATATGCAATATGGAATTGAATGAACCACTCCCGTGATGTGGTTTAATATCGAATCATTCTCAAGTGCTTTATGTCAAGCCAAGTAAACAAGGATTTTTATATTATAGATACAACCCTCCGCGCTGGGCTTATGGTAAGAATCAGTGACTAGGTATCCTATTATCATGTAGACCAAGCAATAAAATGAACATTTTAAAAGTTTCGTTTCCGAAGCCTTCGTAGCAAACAAATAAGGACTAAGATATATATATATATATACTAAGATTAAGGCTTAAGGAATTTATTCCATTATTGAGATGAAAATCCCTAGTGAACTGCAGTTAAGAGGCTATTTATTGGATGCAAAATGTTCTCTATTTTATTATTAGGCATGATAAATAAACAATAACAAACAAAACAGATATACTTAACCTAAGCCTCAAGAGTTTAACTTAATCGAATGCTGAAGAATTTTTTAATTTTTATTACACTTCCTTACCAAATTATACCAAATGGTGGCAGATATTTAGTTGAAATATAGGAATAGATATTATTTATCTTATAGAGAGGTATAATTGGTGTGGTTTTCACTTCAACCAGCGAAATAGTTCCGAAAGTATTTAGTTAAAGTTTTAAATTTGATATTTTCAAACTAGTGGCAGATATCAAAACAAAATTCTTAGGGAAATAATTTGTCTCTAAAGAACTCTGATTGGTGCAAATTTCAGCTCTATCGGAAAATATTAAAATATTTTTGAAATTTGTACCTAATCCAGCTAAATGGGTTAATAATATCAAAAATTCATGATTTTCCGGGCGCCATGTAAGCACTGATTTTTGTACCAAGTTTAAAACCTTTAGCTTGAAAACTGTGGGAGTCTTTTCGTTCTGATCTTAAAATCAATTACGGAATTGTTATGAAAATGTTTTTTCTTATAAAATTATAACAGGTTTTACTTAATATGTTTCAATGGAACCAAACCTACAACATTCACAGAGTATATAATATTTCCGATGTCAGTCCATCAGTCCATCAGTCATTAGTTTCCAAAAATCGTTTGTAATAAAGAAAAAAAAAAAAAAAATCAATATCCGCATTTATATCTATGTAGAAATTTTGGTAGTTAAATTACTTTCTATACATACTTTTAAACAATACAAGTAAATATTTTTTTTTCTTTCAAACCAAACTGATATCTGTGAAAATAAAGTGAAATATCGTTAAATGCGTGTCGTCTTTGCTTGAAGGCTTTCTAAAGGTAATGAATCTATGTTATTGTTCTGAAGAGGGAACATTTTGTATGTCACCTCATTCAAAACTTCCATATAGAAATCCATTTTTTGACATTAGGGATCATTTTGTTGTTATCTTAGGTTTGATTCCGTGTCTGGTTATGTATTGCTCAAATGTGTGTAAGTTCAGCGTTTCGAAACAACACATATTAATAACTACTAGTCCGGTATTAATTAAGAACCATCTGTAGGCTTCTTTTGTCAATCAATCAAAATTTATTGAAACTCGGTTAAAATCATTTTATGATATTGGTGCTAGTAAAAAAATTGTTCTGCATTTAAAAGAGGAAGCAATGACAACAAAAGGTTGAAACTTATAGGAAACCAACGATTTGCAAATTATAACCTACCATCCAAATTTAATTTAAATCGGACAAGTTGTTTAAAAGAATAAGTTGGTTCGTAAAACTTTTTCAACGTCAGGCAGATAGACGGACATAGGTTGAAATCATATTATACATATAATGCGGGCTAGTTGTGTCTAAATTTCATCAAAATAAGACGGGTAGTTTTTAAGAAATGATGGTTCGCAAAAATGTCTTGACAGACAAGACACAGGAGAAAAAAATGTTTCCTCCGGTCTGAAATGCATTTTTCCTAAGGAAGTTTTAAAATGGGAGACATGAAAATATTTCGCTCTTCAGAATTATTGCAATGATTTCGTTGCCTTCGGTAAGCTCGGAAGTTAAAGTAAATTAAAAACTACACTCTCCGTAGCAAAGAGCGGGTATCTAGCTTGTAGAACAATAATAAATGCTTGGATAAATCAAGTTATATATTTTAATTGGTTAACAAATGTTATTATTGTGCTGAAAACGATCTAGCTTCTACAATTATTTGTAGTTCATATCGAAAGCGATTACCCATTATTATTATTATATTATAAACAAATTGTTAATTTTATGGTTCTATGATCATGATAAAAACAAAAGTGTGAAGAAAGCACTGAAATAATTTGCTATTATCAAGTTAAGTGCTAATTGGTCGCTAAGTGCTGGCGGCGCGTGAAAGATAAAAGAGCAGTAATCTCGTTTTTCCACAATTACACTGTGAGCCTCTATCGCTTATATGTTTAGTTAGCAAGGGGTTTTTCTTAATAGTCTATCTACTCTATGATATGGCTAAAGTGGATTATACTGATAATAAGCTAATTAGTATAAATTATTATTGTTATCTTAGTTTTTTTTTTTTTTTTTTTTTTTTTTAAGTGAGAACATAACATATATACATACTTGCGTTAACTAGCATTTTTATAACTGACGTTTTGGTTAAGCCGTCTCAGATTTAAAATATACTTGAAAAACATTTAAAATCAAATTCGTAGTGTTTCCTTTAGCTGTTAGTATAGGTTAAACAGTTTCCGTGAATTTATTATCAAAACATCTATTCCCTATACTTGAGATGTATGTCATATTCTGCTATTATACTCGAGTATTTGTGAGTGCATCAATATATGCATAAAATGGCTAATCCGTCTGTTTTTAGGGTTTTGTAGATACTTCTCAAAACCCTTATGCCGAGGGTGATGTGTCTGTCTGTCCGTCGCTCTTTGGCTCATAGCGCCCGAACCATTTAAGCTAAAATGCTGAAATTTGAAACACTGGCGTAACTTCCGGGCCCAAACACAGGACATATACACAAAAGTTAAAAATTTAATATGCGCATGCGCAATTCGAAAAAATGCGGTAAAGTCAAAAATTTAGATTTTTTTTAATTTTCGAGTGGGGTATCAAATGAAAGCTGCTGAATAGCAGATTACGAATATATGAATAAATTTTTAAATTTCGCTTTCCTTATTGGTCAAATAAATCAAAATACACCCAAAATTGCCCCCCCTCAACTACCATATAACGGCTGGATGTAAAATTTCAAAATAATTCATACTAATACCCTATTGTGGGGTGATGTAAATTCCGGGAGTGCATCGAAAAATTTTAAAAATTGCCAATTTTAGGCGCGAAAATTTAAAATTTGCCCAAAATTTTATTTTTTTAAAATTTTGAGTTGGGTATCAAATGAAAGCTGCTGAAGAGTAGGACACAAATATATATTTGCTTTTTTAAATTTTGCGTTCCTTATTGGTTTATTACTGATAAAAAACATTGTGACCCCCCGGGGGATCGAACCCGGGACTTTTAGATTGAAGACAAGAAATCATAATTTACATAATGGGTATGCTTACTCATCTACAAAACCCTAAAAAGTACTTGGACGAAGTACTTCCCTGTGATTTTTTAAAATTACAGAGACAAATGTAGGTTAAACGAGAAATGTCCAATTCTACAGTAATAATAACTTTAGTTGGTTACTGATAGTATAACGGAGATTATTATCCAATTAAAAGATTAACTTAGATTACTATACCTATGTTGTTTGGTTTTTTTTTTAACCTAAAAATTTTTTCAGCAAATACATTATTTTTCCTTTTGTCTTCATATTGGTTTACGTCTAAGGTTCTATTTATCAAATGGCGGTGGATGCAATAATTACCGAAGAAGACGTTACTTAACGGCTGGTTAGTCTTTAATAAATAATAATCGATAATTAGTTCAGCAAGAAGTTAATTACTAAAATAGTTTAGATCAAATTAAATGAATGAATTACCCACCTAAAATAAACTAGGAATATTTGCTTGCTGTATTTTAATCTGGGTCAAAAAAAAAAAAAATAGTTGAATATAAGATCAAGATTTGATCTGGACAGATATTGATCAGAATAGGGTAAATAAAATCTATTATAATAGACCCTAGTACGTCTAATATTTTCTCTCTTATCTTTTTAATGGCACAAATTACATCACTGGCCCTATCAAAAATATTTCAAAGTATAATGATTTATCTCAATACAAACTTTTAGCATTTTTTAAATTACGAAAAGCTTTTATGTAGCAGGCTTTATAAGATTGATGCTGATAGTTACTCATGGACAGAAGATTATAAAAAAATATGTGTTGTTTCCTTGTAGGATATTTACAAGGTGTGTCAGCTTTCATCACTTGTGCTGCGGTCGAACCAAACCCACCGTGATGTCATCTAGATGAGCGATACAGCTTGATGAGTGTAACGATTCAGGAACCAGAACACAGGAGCATCGATTTCACATTACTCGAGAAATGTAGATATATACATAAACGATTTATTATTTTCCTACGGTAAGGAAATATTATTGTTGATAAAATATAATGCCTCAATATATTACACACATCTATAAATAATCGAGGTTCACTGTGTTGTTATTAAAACTAAGTTATATTTGCGTTAGATAAATTATAATAGTGTTATATTAGATTTATTCAAAAACTCTGAGATATTTTAACTACTATTGTCATAATAAAGATCTTATTATAATGTAAGAAATGGAAAAAAAAAATGTTATAAAGAAAATAGCCACGCATATTCGAGTTTCAGCAGGCTCTGTAACGAAAAAATGTATTTATAATTCTGTCTTGGCTTTACATTTGATTATAATCAAAGCCAAATAATATGCACCCATTATTGGTTGGACACAATGGTAGAAACTTGAAGGAGTAAGTACCAGTAAAGCCCACAAGAAATGACATCTTAGTTGAAAATGTAAAAGAGAGCAGTTATCCTTACCCACTAGGACTATTGTTGGTTTTATTATTTTTATTTAAAAATCTTCAATTCTTTGTTCTGAAGAACGAACACTATTTTTATGACTTTGAATTCAAAAACTCCATGACAGAAATCCGTTTCAGACCTCAGGGAACATTGTTGAAAACCAAAATATCATAAAACTACTCGTCAAATTTTGACACATTTCAAAAAAGTATGAAAGAGGGGGGGGGGGGGGGGGGGGGTAGAAGTAGAAATGAAATAAATTAGACAATACTCAGTAGTCAAATTGAAAATTGACGAATAACATATAGACCGCTAGGAAGTTAGGTGCCACACTAATTGGAAAAAAAATCGCTATTGCCTTTTGTATTGTGCTTAAAGCCAAACTACTATTTAATTTAATAGAAAATTGATTGTAAAAAAAGTAGGGTATCGGTAATATTTTGTATACACACCTTTAAAATCAATAATATTCAGTAGTGAGGCAAATTAGGTTTATGTCCATGCCTCATTAAATTTAGATGCGGGTGTATTTAAAAAAAAAAACCGTAACTGCCTTGAGCCCAATAAATGACGAGGAATTAATCTCTACGTATAATCTTAATTCAAAAAGAAATAAATCTTTTGAACGCCCCTTCACACTTTATAGTAAGAACTGAGCTTAGTTTTATATGACTACATACTCGTATAATAATTTTCCTGATGGGATAATCAATCAATTGTATTATCGAATCGGAAGATTAGACCTTGCTTAGAGTGGATTCAAATATTTATAATTAAAGATAAAAAAACAAACTGTCATTTATGTTTCTAATAATAATTAAGTTAAATGATGTAAACCAAATGTTAGATTTTTATCTCTCTTATATTCTCCTTAAACTATAGTTAAAATTAAGTGTCCGAAAGTTTATCACTTAGAACTATTACAAAAATCTAATTTCCTTAAACAGTTATTAAAGAGGAATTAAACCTAAAGAATGTTATATGAATTAAAAATTAAATTTGGTATTCGTCGACTAACGCCATGAAAATTAATAATGTTATTATAAATATTTTATTTATTTATATATTTAAATACATAATCATAATTAACTTATTTTTTCTTTCTCCTTAAAAGCTTATATCTAATTGCGATTGGTGTTCTCATGTTTGTGAAAAATATATTTAGTTGTTTCTTTAACCCTTGTTCTACGTGAGGAATAGATTACAAATCAATAGGGAAAAAACAAGGCTGACTCTGTTATAATCCTTTGATTATTCGTATGGTTTAAAAAAGTTATAACATTTTTCTTATTATTTATTTTCCTGTTAGAAATAGTATTATTTTTGTCATATACCAGGAGCTGAAAAGGAGAGAATCATCATTCGCTTCTAAGAAAATACGGTAGGACGTGTCGCAACCGAATAAAGAGGAGGGGCACAGACATAAAATGGAAGTCCAGTGGAGCGTGAGATGGGATATTGTCACTTGCAGGGGAGGCGAAGTGCCAAGGTGACATGGACAGGGTGATCCCTTGACACGTATAGAATCCTTACAGTCAAGAGATCAACTCAGCTCCACTAGGGATACTTTGGAAAAGATTCGGTGAGTTGAACAGGCTTGGCACTTAATAAAGCCTTGTGATAAGGGCCACCACTCACTACTCAGAGGGTAAACAAGAATAGGGTGCTAGGAAGGAGACATCAACGGTTTGTCATGTAAAGGTTTTAGGGTTTAGTACTCATGTTTTACCACACTAACATTACACACTATTTAGGTAACTAAACTAAACTTTTCTCCCTATAAACGTTTTTTTTTTTTTTTTTTACCCCCATTAAAAAGGTAATAAGATGTTTTTACACACCCTGACAAAGCCCTTAAGAAACACCATAACCATAGGCCAGTAGCCAAGGGAGAAATCTCAGCCTGGACAAATCTTTCATCTCTTACTAATAACTTGGTCTTTTTTTTATCTTGTTAGTAAGGCCACCATAGAAAGAGCGGAGATCAATAACTATAAATATTTGAATATTCGCCTTTTATAAATGGATATGTATACTTTTTTATACACACATAAAACAAAAGTCCAGGTCACTTATGTACAGCTCTTATTAAAAGGTAATAAGAAAGAGAGTTTTAAAAGTTATATTCTTCCTGCATATAAAATTTAATTTTTATAGTAGGTAAATGTTTAATGTAACGTGTTCAATAATATAATACGTTCAAAATATCAAATTATGTAGGGAGTTTCTTACATGATACACTCAAAAAATATTACCATTCCAAGTTTAAAAATCTTCATCTAAAACATCAACTTTTTTTTGTTATATTTCGTTTCAATGGTAATTGTTGGTTATTACCTCAGTTCCGAAATATGAACATAAACATTTAAAAGAAATATCTACCTCGTAAGATTAGAATTTACTCAGGTTCTTTTTTAGAGCCGCTAATCATGGTAGTAAATTTTTGTAGAAAAAATATTGTTCCAATTCGTAAGCCTTCTACTTTGCGGGGAGAAAATGTACGAGAATCTTCCTTTGCAATCATTGCAACTCAGTAAGTCATTCGTCTTTTTTTCAGCACAAGTTTTTCTTATTTTATTTATTTATTTATTTTACATTATTTATGAACTTATTTGTTATAAATATCTTAATAATATAATTTATTTATTATATTTATACTGAAAGGAAAATAATATATTGGATAAACAATTATTATAACGAATAAAACCTACTAAAAAATATAAATTATGTTTTAAGTTGTACAATAATATAAAGAACAGGAGAGAATTTATTGTTTAAAATGGAAAATAATACAACACTAGGTCAGGCATAGAGATATATTAAGTATTGGTATTTATTATTTGGTGTAGTTGTTGGGAAGTAATATTATATTATAATAATATTATTGATAGCCGAGTGGTCTGCACCGGTCTTGGTCCAGGAACGAGTTTTCTCTGCAATTAATTATGCAGTGCCGCAGGAAACAGCTGACTTTGGGTATAATAAATTGTTTATTTTTCAAGGACAATATACTGGCTATAGGATTGATAAAACCATCAGCCTTGTTAATTCAACTTTATTTGCAATTTATTCGTAATTATCATTTGAATATGATTCATTAAAAGCAGATACATATTTGCAACAATAATGTCTCAAGTGTATAGAGATTATCAAGAGATATAACAGCCGATAACGAGATTGGTGTAAGAATTCGTAAAAATAAATAATGTATAAAACATTTAAAAAGTACCTATAGAAGAAGCTGTCAAGCAACAATCTTTAGTTACCAAGTTTTTTTTAATCGGAAAAAACCAATACCACGCACATTCTCAAGCATACTTGACTAGCTTATAAATCTGTCTTAAAGAAATAAATACAAATATTTTAAAATACATGTGTGTGTCAATGTGACACCTTATATAACTGAATTAAAAAGAAACAACTATTTCTAATGATGGCACTTGCCTTTTTCTCATACTCTTTCATCAATGCAGGCATACATTTTTATAATTTTTTAACTATTTTATATATATAATTTAAATTTAGGCAGTTTACAACAAAATAAGTGGAATTTTTTTTTTAATCAAATAAATTTGAAATGGAGTGTGCCTCAGCTAGGAAAAAAAGGTTGGGAAAGGGCTTATTTCAACCAGTGTTTTTCGTTGAATTGCTTTATTATTTGCTACCAAAGAATTAGTTTCAGATGCATGCGACATTAAGAGCATCCTCTTGATTAATAAAATTTCCTTAAGTGAGCGTCATCAATAGATTTGATGACGAGGCCAGGGTGACTCGGGCCATGGTAGTGTGCTTCAATATCAAATCTTACATGAATCGATTTTCTTCACGAAACTTAATTAAAATATCTTTACCGTATCATTCAACTACTCTGCCACATGAAGCCCATTAGTTGCATATTTGCTTAAGGTGGCAAGATAAGTCAAGATTTCGAACGATCCTTATAAATAATATATAAACAATAAAAGTGGTTACTGTATACTGAAAAAAGCAAAAGTACAAAAGTTTGATTTTTGGAAATCGTGGTTTAAAGTTTTCAACCTTTCTGACCCTTACATTTTTTACTATTTATTTCGCAACTCCGAACCTATAAAACATATAATAGTATAGCAGGTGGAAAAGTATTCTTTCTGTGCCAATCCATAGTTCAATAATCAAGAAATGTGTATTTGCAGTGTCTTTTATTTAAAAACTGTCATTTGTATTATAAGGCAATTTATTTCAACAATTCAGGCAATTCTAGTTTTGATATTTCTCCGTCCATCTGTTTAACATTCTTGCTGTATGTTTTGTATTTAACTTAAAGCTTTAGTGCTGTGAAACGAAAGCATTAAAGAGTCGGTATAACTGTCTAATATTAATTTTGTCAAAGGAAAGGTGTAAACGCATGTGAGGTAGAGGTTGAGTTATTGTGAAGCTGGCTTACCATTATGTATAGTATGCCATTACAGGTAATGGTTTGGTTTAGCCTTTAAAGAGTCGGGGTTTGTTTAAGGATGCTTAGCCATTAGGTCCTAAGGCTATATGTGGTCGAAGACGATATGTCCAGGTCGACTGCTTTGGTCAGGAGCCACACATTTACTTGTGGGACAGACAGCCAGACACCGGTACTGACATTACTCTGCCTACGTGCCTTCTAACGCTCGAATTCTTTCCACATCTACCGGCACATAAAATTCCTTGAATCCACTCGAGTAAAGGAGAACAAGGAATAAAAATTCTTGGGGTGATCTCGGCGTCACCTGGGGGAGTAGGATGTAAAAGAATTGCTTCTCCAGAACCAATCTTAAGTCCCGGCTCTTGTATGGGGAACTAAATCAAACCAAAATCTAATGTTTCAAGATAAAAGCAGCAAACAATCTGAAGAAATAAACCTAAAAGAATAAATAAATTAAAAAAAAAAAAAACTTAGTAGATTGTACACTTTATCATAATATCCCTACAAACACATTGAAGTCAAAGATTTTAATTATAAAAATTAAAATAAAAACTTTATGTTTAAGAAATAAGTTCTATGACACAGTAAACGTCTGGGGAAATTGTCAAAAGTCCCAACAATTTCATTATATTAGCGAATATACTAAAATTCTATAATATTTATTTAAGTATAACCAAAAAATTAAACAAAACGTTGAATGGTTTAGGTGATGCAACTTTTATAATTTACCGATTATTAATTTTTTTATAAATATTAATTTAATTATTAAATAATAATATTTAATATGAATTAAATAATAATTATTATGTTAATTAATGGTTAATCGCCTTTTTCGAGACCAGAAATGATGCCTAAAGTCTGTATTGCTTTTTTTAATTCGGTGCCATAAACAAATTTTATTCTTCTGAATTATTACAATATTTTTTGCTTCACTTTAGTAAGGTCGGAAGCAAAAATGGATAATTAGTTTAAAAATCCTTCATTTCAAAATAATACTCCAAACATGTTTTTTTTTTTTTTTTTTTTTTTTTTTTTTTTTTTTTTTTTTTTTTTTTTTTTTTTTTTTT
>KZ652155.1:165711-180147 GCA_001010745.2 Gerris buenoi
AAAAAAAAAAAAAAAAAAAAAAAAACAAAAAAAAAAAATTGAAATAATTTGATAGCATTATTTACATTTGTGTTCTGTTTTTTTCACTCTTTATTTAAAAAAATCTTGAAGTGTAGGTTAAGAATGTTTTGATTATTTTTATTGGGTTTTTTGTTGGTTTATCGTGCCTAATAATGAAATACAGGATTAAAAAAAAATCCCCATTATTACGCGGTTACGGGCGAAAAATAAGTATAAATAAAATATAATAGTTGGGTCAAAGTTATTTTTCTTTTTAAATTTCTTTATATAATGTAATGACTAATAGAATTCACGTCAATATCATTGCTTAAATATATTTTATTATTTATCCTAATGTACCTAAATATAATACGACTATTTAAAAAAAAGTTCTTTTGGTAAGAAATATGAATGTTTTATGTTTTATTTTATAATCTCAACAGAAGAGAGACTCTCCTCTTTTATTTCTATATAATATAATAAAATGGTATTCTTTATGATGCTTTTTTAGATAGGAAGGGTTGTCTCTGTGAATGGCTTTAAAAGTTGAAAGCCGCTTCTTGCTAGGGAATTGTTAATACGTTTCGTCAGGATGCTTTTACCGGCCGTGTCCCGAGGACTAGTTTTCCATTTAGACCGGTATATCTAGGCGAGATCTGGGCACTTCATTCCGCGGACGAGGTTCTTTTATTTATAATCTCGAGAGCCAGTTGAAGGTAAGGGACGCGCGTGCGCAATAATTTGTAAAGTGGTGTCTCGAGGCTCGTGCCCACTATGACAAATGTGCAATCCCGTCTCCATACAGGCGCTCTGTTCACTTTAGCTTCGCTTCTTGCCCAAGTAAAAACAGAGAAATAACCCAACCCTGTATGACCGCATAACGTATAATCTATCACTTCTTACCAGTTATTTCTACCTTCCTTAACGTTTAACTCGGGTTCGAGGTTCAAAACTACCGCGCATTCCACTCTCAGGCCTGGGAAGAGAAACGCGTCGGCTATCCGCTAAATGGAAAGGATCTTTATGGACAATGATTTACAGGATTACAGCACAAGTGCCTTCTTTTTCCCAACAGATAAAAATGCAATCTTTCATTGTCATGTAGATTGTGTTTTATTTTTATTTTTATTTTTTTTTCAAATTGAACTTAGGCGAAAGAAATTATAACTATAAGTGAAGTAAATTCTTTATCAAATGTTTGCAAGGCAGCATCATTAATAAGTAATTAGGGATTTAATGTAGATAGATAATATAAAAATATTTTATAAAATTATATAAACAATATAAGGGATATTATTATTAAAACATAAATTTGCAGACTAAAAAATATATAAGGTGCATCCCTAAACGAGCATAGCCCTATAAACTGATAACAAATCACTTACCTTTCCCTCATAAAGGTCTAAAACACATGTCCGCACCGTATGACGGCCCTATGTTAGACAATAGGCGATCGAATTAGCCAATTGAAATGTACGGCCTAGTCCCCACTTATTAACACCGAACCGCGCCGTCAACTCCGCACGATTCATTAATTTAATTTAAACGAGCGCAAGCAAGCTTAATAAATTCAACAAAATATGCATCCTGTCTGCTTGTCAGTAACGTTTACATGTCCGATAACTTGAGTAAAAGCTTATTAGAACTTTGATATGCTTGTTCCTTTTACTAATTCTCAGGCTAAGTTCTTTGGACATCATTATCAGTACAAGGCTTATCGCGCGCAACGCTGGTGTAAAGGTGAGCTTCAAATTTAAAATTGGAATTTGAGGACAGAGAAAGATTCTATCCTCACCTAATTCAACTTATAAATTTACTTCTGAACGGTGAACCGATCTGCACAAAATTCAGCACGGTCAATGTGTCGAAACAGGAAGGTATAAATATGAAATGTTCCAAATTGGTACGCAGGGGTACGGGCTACGAGGCACAAAATTAAAATAGTATATGCACTTCATGATGCATTTCGTTGGAAAGCTCTTTAACAGTACAGTTATTGTATTAATGTTCATTTTTAGGGTTTTGTAGATACTTCTCAAAACCCTTATGCCGAGGGTGATGTGTCCGTCTGTCCGTCCCTCTTTGGTTCATAGGGCCCGAACCGTTTAAGCTAGAAAGCTGAAATTTGAAACTCTGGCGTAACTTTCGGGGCCAAACACAAAGAAAATATTCAAGAGATAAAAATTAAATATGCGCATGCGCAATTCAAAAAAATGTGGTATACTTAAAAATTTATATTTTTTTAAATTTTCGTGTGGGGTATCAAATGAAAGCTGATGAATAGTAGGTTACAAATATATGAATATTTGTATCCATGCTAATTCATGCTAATACCTTATTGTGGCGCGATGAAAATTCCGGGAGTGCATCCTAAAATTTCAAAAGTTACCAATTTTGGGTGCGAAAAAGTAAAGTGCGCCCAAAAAATTTTTATTTTTTTTAAATTTTGAGTTGGGTATCAAATGAAAGCTGCTGAAGAGTAGGACACAAACATGCATATGCTTTTTTAAATTTTGCATTCCTTATTGGTTTATTACTGATAAAAAACATTGTGACCTCCCGGGGGATTGAACCCGGGACTCTCGAGATCGAAGACAAGAAATCATAATTACATAAAGGGTATGCTTACTCATTTACAAAACCTTAAAAAGTACTTGGAGGCAAGTACTTTCCTGTGATTTTTTTTCATATTTTCATTTAGGAGGGAGGTAAAATAGAAAAACAGGCTGTTTAATTAATAATTAGAAATATTACTACTTTTTTTAGTAGTTTTTAAATAAAAATGTTTATTGTTTAAGATTATAATGCACGCTCAGCTCAATATTGCAAGTAGACAACTGCAGTGCACACCTAGTTATTTTTATGTGTCACTTTTATAATATTATTTTCAGTGTCAGTTTCATGTTTAATCTGATTATAATTCTTGTATTCAATTGAGTGAAATATAGAGGAGTGGTCGTGGAAAATTAAGTTTTATTACCCTAACTTAATCAACGGGTTAAGATCGGCACAGCCATATTGGTGACCCCGACGAGACCTGGTGTGTCTGTGAATTTTATACTTTTGACATGCTTCGCAAGCTTGTGCGAAGGTTGACACAGTCTTTCTCTATTCCCGGCCACTATAAACCAAGCTCAATTTAGTGAAATATAGAAGAGTGGTCGTGGAAAAATAAGTTTCATTATTCTAACTTAATTAACGGGTTAAGAACGGCACAGCCATAATTTCAAAAATGTAAAAACTGTAAAATTGACTGGCAATTTTTTTTTTTTTTTTTTTTTTTTTTCTACTTATACATTTCATTACATTAAGAATAATCAAAATGTATTTCAAAAGTCGTCATTTTACAATATACATCTCTTACAAAATTAAGTTTTTAAAAATCGCAGTATCTCTTTTTAATCTTAAGGAGAGTCAACTCTTTACCCTTCCTTAATATAAATTCAAAATTATGGAGAATTAGAAATCTGGTCGAGACAGCTATGAACTCATCGGCTGAGTCTTCGTCAGTATTGTAAAAACTTCTTTTTATATACCTTCCTCTCTTTAAACTTCTCTCCGCATCATTATCTTAGCAATAATCTTCCGTCGGGACAAATGCTTTAGAATGTAATGCCGACGGAGCGAACCCGCCCTCCGGACACTACTGCCCACTTTACTTAGCCCGAGAGTTGCGAAGAAATAAAGAAATAACTTAAGGAATTAATGACTCTTTAAGAAAACACCACTGTAATATCAAAATAAACAAAAAACTCAAGAACGAACCTGAGGAAATAATCAAAAGCCCTTGCTGTGATTTGTAATGAGCAATTTCACATTAAATATTCACAATATTTTTTGTCCCTCTCTGGAAGTTTTTTACAGAGAACTATTATAATAATTGTAGAGGATGATAACGCTCTCCTTGGAATTCGAATCCTTAACACATTATTTTAGATTCGTACTACTTTTTGAGTAAAGAACCGTCTTTATTTAAAATTAAATAAATCTAAATCTATTTCACGCCAAGCTAAAATACATTGCCCCCAGACTATACATATAATCCTTTAAATAGCCCAAAAAGTAATCTAAGTGGGTAACTGTTGTTCAGCGTCAACAGCGGCGTTGATGGAAGCTATTGTTCACGGGTTGTAATCGTAACATCTCTTGAGTTTACCACTCGAGAATGAATTGTTTTGTTGACTGCGTTTGTTTTATAAGGTTAAGGTGGAGGATATAATGTTTTAGTGTGTGGGTCGTAGTCCGAGTTAGCTTCAGGGCAGACGGGGAGGCAGAGTGGCCAGAAGATGACCTGTCTCACGTAGCTGCACTCAATTGGCTCTAACTAGGCAAGGCCACCTACATCACAACTAGACATCCTACTCATACTCACCCACTATAATCCTCATTAGTACCATACGCAGTCAATACGCTCATTCATCGAAAATATCTTTCCACAATACATCAATTAATATAAGGATACGGCGTTATGTGTGTCTTCCTCTTTGGTCCAATTTTGTCTTAGTCTTTATAAAAAAAAGCGTAAACAATATGCCTAATAAAAACCTTACCCTGGAAAAAGGGCTAAGATCCAGACCTCCTCCCAAAAAACTTAACCTATCAAAGTAGTGGTATCTAAGTTATGTCTAAATCTACTCTTTCTTTAGTCCATAACCTCACTTCACTCCTATTTTCATGAGCATAAATACTCCAGTTTCTAAAAAAGGCGTAAAACAGACTTGGGCGCAATGCAGATATCACAACTTTGATAAGCTACATTTTTTGAAAGGGGGTCCAGAGGTTCTTACTTTTCTTTTGTTTTTTCTTCTTCTATTCACCCAGTAACTCCTGTGAGCATACATGGTACTAATGTTTTATCCGTCATTCAGAAACTGGCAATGTGTTGAGCAATAAAATTAGATAAAATAAATGAAGTCCTAGAATCAATTTTGCAGATCATTCAAACTCCAGAAGCTGCTTGTGTAATCTTTTTTTTAATATTTTAAATGGGCGGACTTTAATTAGGCTTGAGAGGGGGGAAAAAACAGAGATTTTTTAATTTAATTTGTACCCTTAAATATTCTATTTTGTGTAAATTGTGGATCCTTTTAGGGTAGTAAGAAAATCGTACTAAGAGTTTTAAAAAAGTGTGGCAACGTTTCGGCATTGCCTGCCATTTTCAAGCCTTCTAGTGAGGATCGTTAACATGTTATTAAAAAAGTTGGAACCACAGTGTTTCCATTGTCACATCAGTTCTTATACATATCAGATTCTCCTCTTTAATACAGCCATCTCCAACCAGATACTTCCGAAATAACATTAACAAAATTAAAAAACTAACAATAAAAACAATTGGTTACTAGTAAAAACCAATAAAATGAACAATTAAACGGACATTAAAAAATTATCTGGTAACTAGGCTTGACTTTAAGGTATTATCATCCACAGGTATTATCACAGACTCATACCTAAAAGGATCCACAATTTATACGAGATTTTTTAAATTTTTCCTTTTCCTGTTCAAAACTCTACTTAATGCATTAGAATTATATTGAGTCCTTGTCAAAATTATAAAATTTAAGGTTTAACTATCTTATGTAACAAATATGGCAGAGGTGTGAAATTTACTTCTGGTTCAGTTTGTAATAGGCTCTAATTTATAATTACTTTTATAAATCAAAGCATGTTTAATTGGATAGTAGAGGGGTCCAAAGTGCCTTAAGTTGGTTCCAGTAAAGGATAGCACGGCTGTGCTCGATCGTGAGCACTGCCTTGCCCCCAGATTACAGTACGCGAGGAAGCTATATGTCACGTGTCATTCTAATTGACTGTCTATTATTATTCGTTGGAAAAAGCCTCCAAATGCCGCCAAATCGCTAAGCGCACAACACTGTATAAAAATGAATGAATTTCGTTTAGCCAGTTTTACGCCAATATAGTTAGACCAGCGTCCTACATATTGAGGTAAAATGTACACACAAAAACGAACAGACGAGAAAAATAAAATTAAGAGAAATTTTGGTTTACATGATGTACGAATTAAATGTTGAAATTCTTATTAATGAACCAAAAAAAGTTAAATTTTAAATATATTCATGATAAATAAATAACAAGTAATTTAACACTGGTATACGATTGTTGACCCATTCAATAGCACCCTGTACATGGTCATTTATATAAAACGGTGTTTATCTTAAAGAAAGAGAACGAGAGAGAGATAGAGGGAGAAAAAAATAAGTATTAAATAGTTGATCAGGTGCAATGTGGCCTTGATTAGTGTAACCTTGTCATCCTGACAAACCACATTTTCTACAAGTTTTCTTCAATAGTATTTCTTTATCACCTTGAAATTTTTCCTCGTTTCTCGTCACAATTGTCACCCAACCAAAACCATCTCTTGAATAAAAAACATAAGGCAACATCAGGAATTAAAAACCGATTAGTTAAACATAAATATAGATGAAGTATAATGCAAAAAAAATCATCTATACAGATAAACAACGGCTTGTTTTTACAATAAATGTAAAAACGCTTGTACATTGTAAATATAATAAATTGACAAATAAACATTGGGATACGTCTATATATATAAAATTAAAGTTTTGTCTGTACATTGGTCAGAATTGAAAATTTTTTGGAAAACTTTTTTTTCGTTATATACATCCCGAAAACCGAATCCGGCCTTAACTTTTTTCGTATATGTATGTGTGTATGTGTGTCTGTCGCCCCAGTCAGACTTTATAGCCGCAAAACTGGCTAAATGAAATCGATTAATTTTTTTTCAGAGGTGAGCGCAAACATGTTGCGCAATTTGTAGGCTTGGTTTCATCGAAAAATATTGAGTAGAACCAAAGTTAATAACAATTCTATAGAAAAAAAGTATATAAAATAACCTAAAAAAATTAGTTTGACTCAGCGTAAACAAACCCCACTGACTCGCTAATCAAAATGTTTGAGTACTTCTAGACCACCTAAAGACTTGCGGTTTTTTGTGTTTGGTCGGAAACTGGCCCAAACCTACTGGAAAGATTCTAAAAGTTAACAAAATACATTTTAAGATGGTGGACGTACTTTAAAGTTTTTTTGGAGGCTTATTGTGGCCAAACGGTAAGTCGTATCGACGAACTGACTGCGCCTACAGTAACTGATTTTAAAAGATCTAAAACTTTGGCCCTATGACTTTTTGTCGTACCGTTATCGGTTCTAGCTTAAAAAGAGCTAATTTTTTTTTTGTAAAAAAACATTGACTTTGAGGTCTTACTTCAATAGAAGACGTTAAAGCGAATTTTGCCATTACATTTTTTGTAATATTTACCTTATTTTGTTTAAACAATCTACGTAGGTTTACAAATCCCTTATTCCTATACACCCAGATATTCCTTATACATCCAGGTATGTAAATCAATATATTTTAAAAACTATTTAAAAGTTATTGTGAGTAGGGGTCACTTCTGTAATGAGTTAACTCATTATCCTAGGACTAGTTTTTTAAGTTAAGATAAACAGTTCTATTCCAAAAAAGTTAAAACATTGTTACACACTACCTACTGCATTTTTAAAGAGACATTAGTTTTAATTACACCTACTATTGACACCAACTTTAATCAAGCACTTTTTCTTTACTACCTACGACATATAATAGATATTTAATGCGACTGATCCATTCTGACTAGAATCGTAGAATTTTAAGTACATCGAACTTTGACGGAAAGAGTGAAAAGCAAAATGTCATTATCGATTTTCACAATTTACTTCCTTAGTTTATGAGAGATGATGGATTAATAAAATTCCACAATAGACACGAAAAATTATTTTTTAAAAAGAGTGGTAAGCTAAAACAAATAAGACCTCCTTAAATGGGAAATTAATCCGCGCTTAAAACGCATCACTAAGGAATGCGAGGGTCACCTCTCTTCATTCCTTTATATTATATAAGTTAAAACTTGATATGCTCCTAAATTATTATAATCTAGATCTAGGGTATTTAATGTTGTTAATTACTTATTTCCAGTTAGAAGTAGAATAAAAAACTCTTTTAAAATAATTAATTACAATTCAATTTTTATTATGTTGTCCATCATGATTCATAACATAAAAGAAACACAATATCTCAATACCAAGAACTAACTTAGTTTCTTCTTCTCGTTTCCTAATACATAGATACGAGTATTAGAATATGGAAGCCACTCTATTTTAGTATAATAATATAATTAACCTTTTTTGTGGCCAATAAAATGGAATTTTATGAGGGAATTTGCAGTAAATTAATGATTATTATTATCTGGTTTCGAATCTAATTAGTAAATATTCTATATTTATTTAAGTAAAGTATATATTCGTATGTGATGTAAATGCACTAACTAGAACTGGCTTAATTATAACATTACAAGTCAAAATGAATATATTTTAAAGTGTGAATTTTATACATATTATTTATAAGCTGGTCTAATAAAAAGCCAGACTGGTTTCTTCGAAATAAAAAAAGGTTAATAATTTGTCCACACTTGTACTGCAAAAATATTGCGAATTCTTTAATCGTTCCCTCATAAAATTCCACTTTATTGGCCACAAAAAGAAAAGTTCCGATAATTTCATTAAAAACTCTTGGCGATACGAATCGTCATGATTTATGACTTGGAATAAAAGTCATATCTTAGTGTTTTATGATCACTACGGCTGTGAAAGAGGGAAGGCATAGCTGGCAAATAATATCGACAAATAATGCATAAGAGGGAAACTTGCGACCGCTAGTTACTGGCACCCTCACATATTATAACTGGCACCGTCGATAAATTATAACATATTATTGGTTTAAAAAATTACTGCAGTAAGTAAATGTGACATTTAATTTTAAAACATGAATATTTAACATTTCAATGGTGATCAGAAATAATATCCTACGGATGTCAATTAAAAATATAAATAAATTTAAATAAGTAGGACCCCGTTAATCCTGCCATGCGGTAATCCGGAACCCTCGGTAATCTGCACGATCCTCCATGGAGAATGCAAGTCAGCAATTATACAAATTATATCGCAAATCACTTCTTATGATCATTCTGGCTGACCCTGTGCACAAAGACAACTTGAAAAATAGACTGAAAATTATAAATTAAAAGATGAGTTCAGTATATCAAATTGTTAGAAACTGATAGGGTTACCATAATATGTATGTCCATTCACTTACATATGTAATTACATTTTACATTCATGCTGTGCATTTAATTTATCCTAACATAATATGTTAATACAAATATATTACCAATATATAACATTTTATTATTATTATTATTTTTTTTTTTTAAAGTGTTTTTTGTTGTTTTAAAAAACCTCGCTAATCTAGAAATCCCACTAATCCGGATGATCCTGGTTCTGAATTCATCCAGATAAAGGGGCCCTACTGTAGGTTTAAGTATTTTAACTTTGATAAAAATCAAATTTTTTTTGCGATTTTTTTGTAAAAAAAAAAAAATTGCTCATTTATTGGTAAGTTTGGTCAAAGATAATAAGATACGCAACACCTATACTTTATTGTTTACACTACTGAGTTATTGATAAAAGTAGTTAAAGAAATCTATTAATGAATGTAATTATTAGGGTACAAATTCTGTTACAGTCTATTGAGATAAACGTTCTTTAATAATATTTCATTGATTAAATATGTTAAAATATGTATACATACCTACACACAAATATATATAAATACATATACTATAATATTCTTCCATTTTGGTTCTTCGAGAGAAATCATATAGTATTATTCAGAAGATTTCCAATTTCTAACTTTCCATCACACTATTTAGAATAACATGAATGTAAATACTAATCACACTTTTTGCTAATATTGTTATACATTATTTCAAAGAGTAAGATAAACTAACACAAAGTTTCAATTATGGGTGTTAAGAGTTGTTTTAAAATATTGTTTATTATACCCTTAAGGTGTGTCCGGCGTGTAGCAGGGATTTTTTTTATATTTAGAGAGCGAAACAAAAATGCAACTATCGATAAAATATGTAAATCTGACGATTTAATGTGTAAATTAATGGAGAATCGGCTGTAAAAGAGAAAGATTGGTTTTAAAGTTTGTACAACTACAAGGATTCATTGGAAGGATACGATAATTGCGGTTAGATAGCTGAAGTGAATGAGTGGCGGGATGAATGGGCGGCATCAATCACTAGATCAAGGCTCCGGACTCGAGCCACAGCTCCGTCCGTATGATGATGACCCCTAATTTGTAAATCGGTCTCAGAAAGAAAAACTAAACAACCGTACAGCACTCGACAGACTAAAGAGACTATAGCGTCCTCTCACTCGTAGCCATAAAACTCCAGCATCCTGGTACTAAAAATTCGACTTTTTGTTTGCCCAGTACCAGTCGTTAACAGGTCAACTGAGCTCCTAAAATAAAAAAGATAACTTAAAACATGGTTCATATAATGGACTATGGACCGTAAAAGGAAGTGTTATAAACATATTGATTTTATGGTGGCGTTCTATTCGGTACAACAATATCCTTTTCTCGAGCTAGAAGGTGTGAAATAAAATTATTTAAGTTGAAGTCATTAGGTTTTTAGTTTTGTTATCATACACAAACACTCTTCAAATATAGTTACCCTCAAACTTTTCATTGCTATTCTCTCATCAACTTTTCAATCTATTATTGCATTTATATTTATTTCAATTATGCTTATTTTTGTTTTTAGAACCAAACTTAACTAAATAAGTATACAGACTGTAAACTAACAAAATGTATCTTACTGATGTTTTAGGCATTATTATGTCTCCAAGGATCGAACCATTAGTTTTAATTACACCTACTATTGACACCAACTTTAATCAAGCACTTTTTCTTTACTACCTACGACATATAATAGATATTTAATGCGACTGATCCATTCTGACTAGAATCGTAGAATTTTAAGTACATCGAACTTTGACGGAAAGAGTGAAAAGCAAAATGTCATTATCGATTTTCACAATTTACTTCCTTAGTTTATGAGAGATGATGGATTAATAAAATTCCACAATAGACACGAAAAATTATTTTTTAAAAAGAGTGGTAAGCTAAAACAAATAAGACCTCCTTAAATGGGAAATTAATCCGCGCTTAAAACGCATCACTAAGGAATGCGAGGGTCACCTCTCTTCATTCCTTTATATTATATAAGTTAAAACTTGATATGCTCCTAAATTATTATAATCTAGATCTAGGGTATTTAATGTTGTTAATTACTTATTTCCAGTTAGAAGTAGAATAAAAAACTCTTTTAAAATAATTAATTACAATTCAATTTTTATTATGTTGTCCATCATGATTCATAACATAAAAGAAACACAATATCTCAATACCAAGAACTAACTTAGTTTCTTCTTCTCGTTTCCTAATACATAGATACGAGTATTAGAATATGGAAGCCACTCTATTTTAGTATAATAATATAATTAACCTTTTTTGTGGCCAATAAAATGGAATTTTATGAGGGAATTTGCAGTAAATTAATGATTATTATTATCTGGTTTCGAATCTAATTAGTAAATATTCTATATTTATTTAAGTAAAGTATATATTCGTATGTGATGTAAATGCACTAACTAGAACTGGCTTAATTATAACATTACAAGTCAAAATGAATATATTTTAAAGTGTGAATTTTATACATATTATTTATAAGCTGGTCTAATAAAAAGCCAGACTGGTTTCTTCGAAATAAAAAAAGGTTAATAATTTGTCCACACTTGTACTGCAAAAATATTGCGAATTCTTTAATCGTTCCCTCATAAAATTCCACTTTATTGGCCACAAAAAGAAAAGTTCCGATAATTTCATTAAAAACTCTTGGCGATACGAATCGTCATGATTTATGACTTGGAATAAAAGTCATATCTTAGTGTTTTATGATCACTACGGCTGTGAAAGAGGGAAGGCATAGCTGGCAAATAATATCGACAAATAATGCATAAGAGGGAAACTTGCGACCGCTAGTTACTGGCACCCTCACATATTATAACTGGCACCGTCGATAAATTATAACATATTATTGGTTTAAAAAATTACTGCAGTAAGTAAATGTGACATTTAATTTTAAAACATGAATATTTAACATTTCAATGGTGATCAGAAATAATATCCTACGGATGTCAATTAAAAATATAAATAAATTTAAATAAGTAGGACCCCGTTAATCCTGCCATGCGGTAATCCGGAACCCTCGGTAATCTGCACGATCCTCCATGGAGAATGCAAGTCAGCAATTATACAAATTATATCGCAAATCACTTCTTATGATCATTCTGGCTGACCCTGTGCACAAAGACAACTTGAAAAATAGACTGAAAATTATAAATTAAAAGATGAGTTCAGTATATCAAATTGTTAGAAACTGATAGGNTAATAAAGAAAAGTCCAGTCATGCACCATGACTTAATGAGCGAATTTTCAAAGAAATGTGCGTATTATTGGCTTATGATATTATAGGAATATTTTGGTTAAGAATTTGGATAGGTGAGGGAAAAAAAAAAAATGGTACACGGTGGTACGGGGTACAAAAGTAACTAAGTACTGGTATTTACCCTTCAAGATGCACATTGTTGGAAAGCTCTTTAGGAGTACAGTAATTGTTGTTATGTACACTTTTATCATATTTTCATATAAGAGGGGGGTAAAATGGAGAAAATACACATATACATACATACATAATAAAAAGTGTTAAATTTTAGAAATCGATTCAGAATGGTCTAAAACGGATTTCCATGGAAAAATTTTTCAAAAATTCGCATTACAAAAATTTTGAAGCCACCGCAACAGCTTAATTTTCTTAGAAAATTCGCTAAAGCAGTTAGCCAATTCGAGTGGCAAATAGCTTCTTTAAGTTATCTTGCATACTTTAATAGTGTTTTGCGTGTTTAAATGCCAAATTAACAAAATGTGAGTATAGTACTTAATAAGGCCCCGATAAACGACCAATCATTTTGCGCAAACATGATGTGTGCCCAAAAATCAATCAGCCCCATGCACGGTCAAAATTATTTCGCAACATTTTGACCGAGTATGGGGGCCATTACTTCTGAGCTTAACGAAGGTAACGGAAGTTATGCGATTGTTCTGAAGAACCAAAATTCATTTTGTCTCTGATTTCAAAAATTCCAAGACAGAAATTGGTTTCAGGCATCAGGGAGCATTTTTGGTCACGTGTCTGTCTGTCTGTGATTTAATTTGTAGGCCAGCATATTATTTTAAAACTACTACTCTGATTATAATGAAATTAGAACTAGAACTCAAGATAGTATAAATTACGATTTTGAAATCTATAATTTAACGACATGAAGTTGTTATATTAACACCATGCGCTTAACAGTGCAAAGTGCCAACAATTCAGCATTAGATGTACTTTACAGAAAAAATATGTTTGTCCCAGTGTATTTTTTTTTTTTTTTTTTTTTTTTTTTTTTTTTTTTTTTTTTTTTTTTTTTTTTTATAAATGACTGTAGCTGATTCTGCCTTTGAACTTATGCTTTTCTTTTCTGAGTGTAGATAGCTAATACTATTTTGTTTTCTCCCAGGAGAAAAGAGAAGGTCTCTTGAGAAGCCAATCAGGGAAGCCTGAACCGAAGAGAGAGAGAGAGAAAAAAGACAAGAAGAAGGCAAGAGAAGTAGTGGACTTAGCCGGGGGTAGACTGTATGTATAGTACACAGAGCAGCCAAATTGGCTTGGAATATTAGCATAGTCTTCCCCTTCCTGATAAAGACGCTTCTTTTCTCTTTTTACCTTTTTATATTAGAACAACCAAGAATTACACAGTAGTTTAGGACTACAGGCAGCAGAAATGAAAATGAGTAAGATAGTAGGTTAAAATATGTATATTTTTAGTGTAACATGTATTATTACAATCTTACAACTTCTTCGTTATACGCATACTCAGTAGTCTCTAAGTTTATTTTTTTTGTACTTCTACTGGCCATTTACATTTTAAATTAATTGTTTTAAATAATTTAGAAATTAATTACTTGGTGTAACATGAACTTATTACTGCTCTGCATTGAGTCAAAAAAATTATTAATAATTTAATTGTTAAATAGACATGTATTGGGTATTAGAGACATGCAATAGATTAATAAATCCTTTATCATTCAATAGTCTACCCAATATGTTTACCCCTTTAATAAATCCTTTATCATTCAATAGTTTACCCAATATGACCGCTCAATGTCAACCCAGCATTGATTAAATAAATGGTAAGCTCCTCGAAAGAGTGGCGCCACCAGGTTTCGGCCTGGAAACCATGATGATGACACTCCTGGTTGTAATACAACCGGGAGAGGAGTCATGGTTACCGACCAAATCTTCACGCACTAGTGTGAAGATTTCGGTCCCTAACCCGGGTTTGTTCTATGGGCCCACCTAAGTGGCCTGAGTCTTCGGGTGTAAAAGCCCCCCGGAAAAAGAAAAAGAA
>KZ652155.1:181674-193599 GCA_001010745.2 Gerris buenoi
TTTTTTTTTTTTGAGAATCTGTAAAAATAGTTTGGCTGTTAAACAAATAAAATCATCAATTTAGCAATATTTAATGTGCTCAAGTGGTTGAAAGTTTTTTGGGATGAACTACGGGCTACTTTCAATAAACCATTCAAAATTAAATGAGTAGTAATAGCTATTTACGTATCTAGAACAGTAAGGGCGTTATTTCAGGCCGAAGTTTGAAAGCACGACTGCGTTTAACGCCCGAGGAAGCACGAGCGCGTTTAATGCCCGAGGCCTGTCATGTCGCTTACTGCTCGTGGTGCGTACACTATTTTATCGGCCACCACATATAAACTAATTACTAAACAGGCAAACTATTTTGCTGTAATCTTCAAAAGAATAAATGCATATTAAGGTTACATCAGAACCAAAACAAACCGCTATAAAAATAAAGATTGTTACTAATTGAGCAGCTGACGCTGATAACTACTAGCGATTCCTGCACGCTGCGGCCAGGAAGCGGCCGCTTCTCGAACTAGCTGCCTGTAAAAATAAACTATAAATTTTTACAGGCCCTAGGGCTGTAAAATCGTACTTTACTGTCCGCTCAGGATAAGAATGTTTACAAGTGGTGGGTGATAATAGTACATTACGCGTCGAGTGCGGAAAGCAGCATTTTGCATCCCAGTGTGGAGTTTGCACCCGAGCGTTAGCGAGTGTAGTAAAACCACACGAGCAATTCAAAATGCAATATTCGCACGAGTTGGATACCGTACTTTATCTACGATTGTTAGATTTTAATAATAGATACAGAAAAAATATTAAACTTCCTCTATGTAAGTTCGTATTTCTCTTTTGATAAACATGACATAAATTCATTAGGGTTATTTTGTGCCGCATCAATTATTTCATGGGGCGTATTTTTCTCCTCATATTCGTCATAATCACTTAAATCACGCATTGATTTTCACAAAAAAAACTTGATATAAACAGTTACTTTTATTAAACAAACATCAAACTAGTTTTGTTAAATGTAAACAAACTCGCTAATTGTGCGTAAAGGTGAGGAATTCTCCTTCTTTACCGCCCTAGGGCGGAAAAAAGAGAAATTCTTTAGAATTATGAGACGAGCGTGCGCAATGAATACAAGTACGTAAATAATCACTTTCTACGCATCTAACAAAGATACAATTTTTATATTTAGTAAAAATCGTAGATTATAGTATAAAACTTTTATGGGGCATAGGCGAATTATGCCTACAATCACAATCCAAATTTCATAGAAATGGGCCGAGTAGTAGTATAATAGATAAAGTTATTAATCGACAGACAGACACAAGACACAGAAATTTTCTCCCATGTATATTAAAAGAATTTCGGTCTAGGAATTTTTTAATTCAGAGACTTTGTAGGGGGATACTCCTACAGGAATTGAAAATAATTTATTACCTAATTATTTTAATGTACTTAATTTTTTGTTTCACAAAATGTCATTCTTAAGTGTATTTTTTGTGAAAAGAATAAAAATAAATTCTACAGTCTTGAACAGTAATTCATGGAGTTAGTTCATGAAATATAGATAAAAAAAATCTATATCATAGCAGATCACATAGCACCCGTTACCTTTGAAAAGCTCAGAAGCAAAATTCCTTTTTTTTAAATTAACCTCTTAGCTAAAATACGAAACAATNAGTTCTTCAATCTGGATGAATGATACGTAGTTTTAAAGGACATAGTTTTGATTTAAGTAACTCATTGTAAGTTACAATAAAAAAGGTGGGTTCTTAGGGAAAACGTATTTTTTTATATAGGCAGCTTAGGCAAGGGAAAGTAGTGTACTCTACTATCCCACTTCACCAAATTGACGATTTATACAATGTAATTTGATAAATAATGATATATAAAAACAATGGTCTTTAGGAAACAATTTTAACCCCCAAAAATGAAAGTAATAATAACACCCGATTTCAAATTATTTGTATAAACAATAATTATTGAAAAAGAAAATGATTTTACCACTTACATCTTAAAAATTTGAATTAACACTAACACCTTGCTCGACGAGTTCAAGAAGTCTTTGAAATTCTCTGTAAACGAAAATAAAACATTTCTTCATTAATTGTTTAAATAGCCTCTTGAATTTTTCTTTTTAAAGCATTTAAATAGTCTAGTACAGCATTATCATAAACCTTTTCTTTCAGATGACCCCATAGGAAAAAAGGTGTGAGATTATGAGATCATTGTCGTCTCAACACATACTTACTTACAGTTGGTAGACTTGGTTGAAAGTCCCACCTGTCGTCTGTGCGGAGAAGAAGATGAGACTACTACTGACCTATTCTGTCAGTCTGCTTAGAGTATAGAAGGAACGGCGAAAGAAACTATCATAACCCGGGTAATAGGGCCAAGTTCCAGACCCCCATCCAAAAATGTCTGTCTATCAAAATAGTGATATCTACTATCTACATTGTCAGCGTATATGAAATTTACCCCTGTTTTTACTGTTAGTTTTTTGCTGAGAGTATATTTCACATAAAATCGATTTTTCCTATACTATTTTTTTAATCCCTATGAATATTTTATTTCCCCTTTACAAATATAATTTCCACTCACATTTTATGTTTTAGAGCTTCCAGAACAAATTTAGTTCCATGTCTGTTTCCCTTTCTGTTTTCTGCGAATCCTTGCCACATTTAAACAGCATACATTCCACTTCCACAATTTTCATCCGATTTTTAGTGGTTAGGCCTTATGGTGATCCCCTTCGAAGGACTTTGAAATATAACTTATTGTGACAGCTTCTTTGGTTTTTTCCGGATAAAAATGGTTTGAATGTTATTTATAGCGAAGGCAAATTATGAAAGTGCAGAGGCAACATTGCCAAAGAACAATTATAGATAAGTTAACTGATCCGAATAAACCGGTAATTTGAATATTTAATTAAATAATGATTTCCAAGCATGAGATGTAACTGATTATATGCTATAAAGATCTTATCTGGGAGAGTAAAAAGAATGTCATTCTTAGCCATAGAATAAAAGTAAATAAGGTATATGTGTAAAAAGAAAATGTTATATATATATATATATATATATATATAGTAGNTACTTACAGTTGGTAGACTTGGTTGAAAGTCCCACCTGTCGTCTGTGCGGAGAAGAAGATGAGACTACTACTGACCTATTCTGTCAGTCTGCTTAGAGTATAGAAGGAACGGCGAAAGAAACTATCATAACCCGGGTAATAGGGCCAAGTTCCAGACCCCCATCCAAAAATGTCTGTCTATCAAAATAGTGATATCTACTATCTACATTGTCAGCGTATATGAAATTTACCCCTGTTTTTACTGTTAGTTTTTTGCTGAGAGTATTTCACATAAAATCGATTTTTCCTATACTATTTTTTTAATCCCTATGAATATTTTATTTCCCCTTTACAAATATAATTTCCACTCACATTTTATGTTTTAGAGCTTCCAGAACCAATTTAGTTCCATGTCTGTTTCCCTTTCTGTTTTCTGCGAATCCTTGCCACATTTAAACAGCATACCTTCCACTTCCACAATTTTCATCCGATTTTTAGTGGTTAGGCCTTATGGTGATCCCCTTCGAATTTATACCATCGCATCACTTGCCGATCAATGGTAGCTTCTGCACAGGTGCAAACGTAAAACCCACCAAAGACCAATTTTTCACAATCTACTTAATGGTTTGATTTCACGCAAATATGGAGGATAGTTGAGGATCATTAGATGATATCAGCAGAAAGTCACCATGGTCGAATCAGTTGTAGCCACTGTACATGCGCAAACGTAAGATCCTTGCCACACGGATTACTTTTACAATTTCCATCCGATTACGATGAAATGTTTAGAGAGTGTGCTGGTAATGTTTTAATTGGATTTAAGTAGCCTAGCCACTGCCCACGCGCGAAAGTAACATTTATCCTAACATCAATTTCTCATAGTCTTAAACAAAATAATATAGCTAAAATAGCTTTGGCAGATTTTGAAGAGAATAATTGGCTTTCTATTGAATTGTACTTAGCAAAATGGTCAAAAGCAAGAAAATACACACAATGCAGATTGAATGATCTATAATCTATACAATTATTTTATTAATATAAGAAAACTAGATGCCAACACCCTTATTGCACATTTTTTTTTTTTTTTTTTAATGAATAAAGTCGTTCCTGCCATTGTACTTATACTTTTCTTTTCCAAGTGTATATAGCTAATATTATTTGTTTTCTCTCAGGAGAAAAGAGAAGATTTTTTTGAAAAGTATGACATCATTTGATATACCGTAATGCATACGAACTAAACATAGTGGGCCAACCTATGAGCTCTCCTTTAAAACGGGTGTAGGGAATAAAGCTTAATACGATCTTTATAAATAAGTAGGTATACACAAATTTAAATGGATTATCGAGATTTTCTTTCTTTAAAAAACTATTATGCCTAGGTTTAACTAAGCGCGAAGGAAATAATTATATGGATCTTTTTTAAATATATGTATATTAATCATCCAAATTAATGAAAGTTCCTAATATAGCATCATTATATAAAAATGATTATATATATACCGGCAAAGTAATTGAAAGTACCACTTTTATCTTCAGCGCATTATGATGAAGAAGGTGAGTCGTCAAGTTTAATATATCGTACAATAGACGAAGACTTCCTTTAGGGAAGTTCAGATAAGTTAAAGTTATAAGGTGTTAGGGTGAGAACCGTTTTGCCTAGAGCCTGCGAGCGTTTAACAACTGGGTTTGATTCAAGGATCTCTTTGAAAGCCGTCAACAAAATGTCCATGGAACTGACTGGGGCAATAAATTCATGAATGTTGTTGGGTAATAACGCCTTGGTATCGAGAGTTCTTGAGGTGGTATTGGCATGCCGTGAATAAATCACCTCCATCCATCGGATATGTGTGTATACCGTAGGCGGTGGATCACGGCTATCGCCCTCTTGTCCCACCTCAATTACAGTTAATAAGTGTTATAATATGCTGTAAATTTATGGTCGGCCTGACCTGCAAAATACTATATTGTCCCTGTCTTTCACAGGCTGAAGTATAAAAAATATTAGTATCCATTTTTGTGGTAAGCACTTGTAGTTGGCTAGATTAAAAGCAGGTGCAGAAGGAAATTAATATGGTTTCGTCTTTGCCTGAAGGCAATCATAGAACACAACCTTGTAACACAACTATACAAACATTAATCACGACACCCTGAACCAAAACTAGTTAAAACAAGATAAAGTACAGATTTTTTAATGCCCTGTTCAGTAATAGGTTCTAACTGGTATTTTTCAAAAAAATATTAAACAAGTAATGACTTTACCCATATTTCAGGAGATGTTAAATAATATAAGAATAAATTCTTCAGTTGATAACAATGTCCCCTTTTGTATTATAGATCGTAAATGTTAATTATTGTTGGTGTTGATAATCCAGTAATATTAATTTAGAATTTATTTCCTTATATTTATTATAAAAGTATAAATTAGATGAAAAGAAAGTTCGCAAATGATACTAAAATTACTTCCAAAGAGATTAAAAAAACTCTACATTCAGTCAATTTGCCACTTGTAAAAATCTCTGAGCTCTATTTTATTATCGTTTACATGCGAGGAAAAAAATTCGAATTAATAAATTCTTAACTTAACTTCGAAAGCAAGTAACATTAAAACTGAGTTGGTTTGAAAAAGTAAAGCTAGCATATTCACAAAATAAAAAACATGTTTATTTTCAATCGTTCTAATAATTGCTGGCAAGATACATGTTTATAAAGTAACAAGATTAAGGGTTTTTAATATAATTATGGTTTTCTGTTTTTCTCGTTGTGAGCCAAGAAACGATAAAAGTTAGTTTATTTTTAAATAAACGCATTGAAGTCTGAATTTATTGTGATTGACAAGTCGGATGCATTAAGCTTCTTTTCTTTTCATATACAAGGCCTTAATCAAGTGATAAAAGTCTATTACACAAATCCAGTTTGGCCTCTGTCCAGTCTACTTCTAAATACATCTTACAAAATCTTACATCTTTCTTCAGATTTTCTCTCCAGATTTATCCTTTAACTTCTCTCAAATGTAAGGTGGTTTTCTCTCGCACTTTTTTTTATCTGTAAACGAAAATAAAACATTTCTTCATTAATTGTTTGAATAGCCTCTTGAATTTTTCCACATTCAATCCTTGCCACATTTAAACAGCATACATTCCACTTCCACAATTTTCATCCGATTTTTAGTGGTTAGGCCTTATGGTGATCCCCTTCGAATTTATACCATCGCATCACTTGCCGATCAATGGTAGCTTCTGCACAGGTGCAAACGTAAAACCCACCAAAGACCAATTTTTCACAATCTACTTAATGGTTTGATTTCACGCAAATATGGAGGATAGTTGAGGATCATTAGATGATATCAGCAGAAAGTCACCAGGGTCGAATCAGTTGTAGCCACTGTACATGCGCAAACGTATAAGATCCTTGCCACACGGATTACTTCTACAATTTCCATCCGATTACGATGAAATGTTTAGAGAGTGTGCTGGTAATGTTTTAATTGGATTTAAGTAGCCACTGCCCACGCGCGAAAGTAACATTTATCCTAACATCAATTTCTCATAGTCTTAAACAAAATAATATAGCTAAAATAGCTTTGGCAGATTTTGAAGAGAATAATTGGCTTTCTATTGAATTGTACTTAGCAAAATGGTTAAAAGCAAGAAAATACACACACAATGCAGATTGAATGATCTATAATCCATACAATTATTTTATTAATATAAGAAAACTAGATGCCAACACCCTTATTGCACACGTTTTTTTTTTTTTTTTAATGAATAAAGTCGTTCCTGCCATTGAACTTATACTTTTCTTTTCCAAGTGTATATAGCTAATATTATTTGTTTTCTCTCAGGAGAAAAGAGAAGATTTTTTTGAAAAGTATGACATCATTTGATATACCGTAATGCATACGAACTAAACATAGTGGGCCAACCTATGAGCTCTTCTTTAAAACGGGTGTAGGGAATAAAGCTTAATACGATCTTTATAAATAAGTAGGTATACACAAATTTAAATGGATTATCGAGATTTTCTTTTTTTAAAAAACTATTATGCCTAGGTTTAACTAAGCGCGAAGGAAATAATTATATGGATCTTTTTTAAATATATGTATATTAATCATCCAAATTAATGAAAGTTCCTAATATAGCATCATTATATAAAAATGATTATATATATACCGGCAAAGTAATTGAAAGTACCACTTTTATCTTCAGCGCATTATGATGAAGAAGGTGAGTCGTCAAGTTTAATATATCGTACAATAGACGAAGACTTCCTTTAGGGAAGTTCAGATAAGTTAAAGTTAAAAGGTGTTAGGGTGAGAACCGTTTTGCCTAGAGCCTGCGAGCGTTTAACAACTGGGTTTGATTCAAGGATCTCTTTGAAAGCCGTCAACAAAATGTCCATGGAACTGACTGGGGCAATAAATTCATGAATGTTGTTGGGTAATAACGCCTTGGTATCGAGAGTTCTTGAGGTGGTATTGGCATGCCGTGAATAAATCACCTCCATCCATCGGATATGTGTGTATACCGTAGGCGGTGGATCACGGCTATCGCCCTCTTGTCCCACCTCAATTACAGTTAATAAGTGTTATAATATGCTGTAAATTTATGGTCGGCCTGACCTGCAAAATACTATATTGTCCCTGTCTTTCACAGGCTGAAGTATAAAAAATATTAGTATCCATTTTTGTGGTAAGCACTTGTAGTTGGCTAGATTAAAAGCAGGTGTAGAAGGAAATTAATATGGTTTCGTCTTTGCCTGAAGGCAATCATAGAACACAACCTTGTAACACAACTATACAAACATTAATCACGACACCCTGAACCAAAACTAGTTAAAACAAGATAAAGTACAGATTTTTTAATGCCCTGTTCAGTAATAGGTTCTAACTGGTATTTTTCAAAAAAATATTAAACAAGTAATGACTTTACCCATATTTCAGGAGATGTTAAATAATATAAGAATAAATTCTTCAGTTGATAACAATGTCCCCTTTTGTATTATAGATCGTAAATGTTAATTATTGTTGGTGTTGATAATCCAGTAATATTAATTTAGAATTTATTTCCTTATATTTATTATAGAAGTATAAATTAGATAAAAAGAAAGTTCGCAAATGATACTAAAATTACTTCCAAAGAGATTAAAAAAACTCTACATTCAGTCAATTTGCCACTTGTAAAAATCTCTGAGCTCTATTTTATTATCGTTTGCATGCGAGGAAAAAAATTCGAATTAATAAATTCTTAACTTAACTTCGAAAGCAAGTAACATTAAAACTGAGTTGGTTTGAAAAAGTAAAGCTAGCATATTCACAAAATAAAAAACATGTTTATTTTCAATCGTTCTAATAATTGCTGGCAAGATACATGTTTATAAAGTAACAAGATTAAGGGTTTTTAATATAATTATGGTTTTCTGTTTTTCTCGTTGTGAGCCAAGAAACGATAAAAGTTAGTTTATTTTTAAATAAACGCATTGAAGTCTGAATTTATTGTGATTGACAAGTCGGATGCATTAAGCTTCTTTTCTTTTCATATACAAGGCCTTAATCAAGTGATAAAAGTCTATTACACAAATCCAGTTTGGCCTCTGTCCAGTCTACTTCTAAATACATCTTACAAAATCGTACATCTTTCTTCAGATTTTCTCTCCAGATTTATCCTTCAACTTCTCTCAAATGTAAGGTGGTTTTCTCTCGCACTTTTTTTTATTTTTATTTTTTTTTATTAAGACGAAGCCATCAAAGCAAAATAACTCTATAGGTGGCTGGCGTATGTCAAGTAACCGCTCCAATTCTAAACACTTTCATCACTTCGTTAGCTGTAACGGGATATCGACTGATTTGAAGAAGCTCGTAAATTAGGGTGAATTTACAATGCATTTTTAAATCCAAGTGGGGCAAAAGAGAATATTTATTATGTTATCAAAAGGCGCAATTGGACTGGAATGATATATTAACACGGTGCTACTTTATTCAGCAAGAAACATTGGATAAGTAGAAATAGGATGACACACACCGAACAACATTAATGCAACATATTTTCAAATTGTTTTTATCCTTATTTATTGATTTTCCCATTCTTTCAAGTGTAGAGATGTTTATAAAGCAAACCAGACACCGGTTTTACATGTTTTTACTTTCTCATATCGAAAAAGGAAGGAAACTTAAAAAAATACTTTTAAAAAAATTGTACTGAATTTTTACATACTTTTTGTTACGTACCTACTTATTATTATTTTTTTTTATTATTATATATGTATTTATTTTATATAGTTACGGTTTTAAAGAGTATATACAAAAGAGGAATGGGTGAAAATTCGATTATGAGATTTCGGTTATTTTTAAATATAATTAATTTTGTCTGATTTATTTTATCGGCTCAATTTGATTTGTATAGCTTATAATATTTTTTAAGTTTTTGGTAGTTTTCATTATAAGGAAAGTTTACATTTTAATTTTAATCAAATTATAATTATTATTAACACTGGGAGACAGATAGAGAAAAATAGACTCCAGCGCCCCGGCGCTGTCCCGGCGCTGGAGTCAATTTTTCTCTGTCTCCCAGTGTTAATTATAATTATAATTTGATTTAGCTTTTAATAGGTAAGTTGCATCTAATATTTATGAATCACATAGTAAACTCAATTGTTACTTTAAGGAAACGGAAGATTGACAACGTGATTGTTCTGAAGAACGAAAATTGTTTGTCTCCGATTTCATAAATTCCAATACAGAAATCTGATTCAGACATAAGGAAATATTTTTAGTCCTGTGTCTGTCTGTTGCTTAATTTTTGCTAACCAGCATAATATCTTAAAATCTACTCGTCCTATTTTAATGAAATTTGGATGGCAGGTCCTTATTGGTCCTATACATATAAGTTGAACCCTCTACGCCCATTAGTTTCTATCAATCATGCGCTATAAATGCATAGTGCGCCAGTCATTTTTTTAATATATAATTTTGAGTAGGTTTCGTATAAAAGCTTCTAATGATGAGGTCACAAATGTATATATGCTTTTTTTACATGTTGCAATCCTTATTGGTTTTATAAGTTAAAATATACCACAAAAAAAAAAAAATATATCTTAACAAATATACGCAAGAAAATTTCACGTAAAAATTTAATTTACTTTTTTGTCATTATTGATAAAAAAAAAACATCGGGACCCCCCCGTGGGATCGGACCAGTGACCATTTTATTTATTGTTAATTTTTGTGGTATTCCACCTATTTTTTTTATTTTCATATAGAACAGGATGAAGAAAATGAAAAATGGTATTTCATAATACAATAACGTGATAAAGTATATGCTTAATAATCTACGAAACACTAAAAGGTATTTATTTAGATGCAAGTACTTCCTTGTGACTTTTTAAAACTATTTTTGTACTTACTTATTTGAACACTAGTAAAGCGTTATTGTTCTACCAGCGAAGATGGATGAATAGCTAGGTCCATAAGTCCTCATTGATAATAGCTGTAAGAACTCCACGGAGGTATTAAACAAAGACGAAGCAAAGTTAACTCAAAATTCCTGTAGTAAACACTTTTAAAATAAGATTGATAAATCTGACTTGAAGCTCGGGACAGGCTTGGCAAAGCACTTAGCCCAAGCATCTGAAACCGTTGCACAATCTAGCTTTAACACGGCCCATCTTCCACTCTTACTGGACACAGCCATTAAACACCCGACCACCTTAAGTAAGATGGAAAAATATTACGAGACCTTTGTGATTATTGATATTTACAGTTACAGTAATGGTTATCATTAGCCAAAATTACTGCAGAATAGAATTAATTAATGAGGTAAAAGTCAATGGATCAACTATCTTCTTAGATATTTTAGTATTTTAAAAAAATGGAACAACTATTAGTCTAATATTGAAAGCGAGCGGAAGCATGACTAATTTTGATGTTCCTATAACCCCCAGGGACCTATGGCTTATTTACTGGGGGTCCACGGCCAAGTGTAGAATTATAACATAATTAATACTAAGTTATAAAAGAAGTATATAAATAAATTACTTAAAAAAATAAACGTTTTAATTAGAAGTGCGCGAAAGCACCGCTACAATGTTGTATAACTGAAGTAGTCATATTGTTTTGATATAAAAAAAATACTTTTCCTAAACCATAGGTAGTGATGAAAAGTAAAAATTGTTGTTCTCCATTGTAAGGGCGCAGACATAATCATACGGTATTCAAAAAATCTCTCTTTTTTTTTTCTTTTTTTTGTTTTCTTAAACAAGGTTTCTTAAACAATTAGCGTATCAATCCGAGACCTTCTATAACCTCAATAATCTGAATACCAAATTTCAAGAAGCTAATATAAAATGTTTTTCAAGTTGTTAAAATCAAAGTAAGTATTTTAAATTGGCATACCAAAACAAAACTCACCAGTGGAAATGTGAGTAAAACTTGTCATGGTTTTATAGAATGTCGCAGGAGGCTCGAGGCTCTATCAAAGAAAGAAGCTCAACTAATCATGCTTTTTCGCAAATCTAATGAGTATTTTTCGGGAATATTTCGCCTTTCAAAAAAATAAAAACAAACTCATAGACTCGGGATTCTTTTATCTTAAAGAAGGTATGCTCTTGGAAGGAAAGGAATAAGAATATTTAATTTACTTGAACTACCGCGACCCGGGAACAATGCTGGATTCAATTCCCAACTAATTTTGGTTGGAACTTTCGGACACAGACAAGCGAATGAATGTATATATGTGTCCTCGTTTTCTACGGACCCTAGAAATACTATTTTTAGGATTATAGAATAAATAGTCAAAGTATATTAGTTTCATTACAGTAAAGTTTTGTAAATTGTTTATTGTTAGACAAGTGAAACGTTTAAATAATTGTAAAAAAAAAAAA